>SMLS01073152.1:0-47226 GCA_004785975.1 Popillia japonica | reverse complement strand
AATCCAAAATATTTTGCGCAAATTCCTTCCCAGATGCGAGAAAAAAACTGACAAAGGTATTTATAAAATATTTGTCGGGCCACTGTCGAATATTTTCGAACGAATATATGTATGTAGGGGAGAGAGGTGCAGCGGCAAGAGATATTTAATGTGTGCATTATTGAACTCTTCATTCAAGGCTATTTAAAAAACACACATCAGCGTTATCTTGTAGTTTTTATAACACCGGCAGCTGCTTTTGCGATCTCTTACATTAGATTGATCGAGGTAAACATCCTCGATTCAGTAGGCGGCGTATATTACCATTTATAAGGGAGATTTTAATTTTCGCGTTCGCGTCGTAATTGAACAAACATGTTTTGGATTATATTCTACATAATTGTATCTTACCATTCTTAATATTTTTTACTTTTATTTCAAATATACCCTGTATATGTACATGTTTAAAACATGTATGTTTTAAACATGTACATTTTTAATAATATGCTTTTTAATATAGGTAATAACTAGAGCGGACCAATTTCCCTGCAAGACAGCTGCGCCGGTGTGAGGGTGATTGTATTGCATCAGAACTAATAAACGGTATTCAGTATGTAACATTGTTCACATTGTTCTGATGTGTTGTGTTGTGTAGTGTTGTGATGCGATGTGTTGTGACGAATCGTGAACACATTGTTCTGATGCATCAGACATATATATGACGCGTTATGACAAAAATATTTTCATAATATGTCAAATACTCCATGGCGTCCAGCTCGTTAGACGAATTCGAATAAGAAATAGAAGAATGCGCTGGAGCTGTAACTTGTTGCAATGCAGTACCCAAAAGAAGAAAAATATGGATTCATGAAATCAATGAAAATAGAGAAATGTCTGGTGAATACCACGCATTAATAAATTGTGTTTTAAGGACGAATAACGTTTTCATACGTTTCCCCATGCCTCTTCCCTTGTATATTGATTCCGGTAATTCGGAGATTTTATATTAAATAAACATTCATGATTTCACACGATTTCAATTAGTACAATTTCGCCCATTTCTCTAGTTTTTATATTAACTTCGCTCCTGTTACTCTGACGCTTGTGTCGGCTTCTGATGAAAATCTGGCCTGCTCGGGTTTCATCACAACACAACACACATCAACGCGACACAACACAACACGTCATATGAGTGTGCACGCTGCAATAAGAAGTAGGGTGTTTGATCGATGTGACGTTGCATTCCGTCACGATGCAACACAACACAATGAACAATGTGTTTCTGCCTTAAGTATACGTAACAAAATGTCGTCGACAGATAAATCGAGAAAACGACCATTGTAAGACGAACTGAATAAGATTATTATTAATTTCCCGGATTTAATATACGATGGCTCAAAAATTAAATGTGTAGTGTGCAATACATACCTAATGTGTTGGTCAAAAACAGACTGTAAAGAAGACGTAAGCAGTACGAAGCACAATAATAACAAAATTAATCGACAACAGTTTATACATTGAAAATATATAATCAAGTTTCTCCAGTTTGTCAATCCTTAGACGCTTAGACGCTTAAAACGGTAAGTGTTTGTTTAATTCCTTTGTCGTGCACACGATCACTAATTTCATACATTTACAAGATGTACTATTCTTATTTTTCGTGTGTTTACTGTAATAGTAGAAAAGCAAATGTATATCTAATTATTTCTGATAGAATAAATGTCTCTACTTGTATACTTATATCGGTAACAAGCTCATATTGCGTCCCTATTCTACCGCATATTGTCATATACTACGAATTACTCTCCCATACCGACGCAACTGTCTTGCAAGGAAAAAGGTTCGCTCTAGTAATAACACGATTCTATTTATAGAAAAAAGAATAGTTTCCGATGTCTTATTAAGAAACGATCTAAATGAAGTAGCATTTTAAACAAATATATATTTTTTTAATATTTACGTAATCACAAAATAATTAATTTAGTTTTAATTTATTAAAACATAGGTATAATAAATGTATTTTTTTTAACATTGATGTGCATAGATAAGCACAGTTCAGATATTTTTCTGCTTTTAGATCACTTCACACACTATTAATTCAATTAAAGATTATTTATTCCAGAACCTTTATAATTTATTAGGTATTCGTTACAACTTCGTCAGTGGAAGAAATTGACATTTAATTCGTCAAATAATTATAATCTATTCTTTGCTTTTTTTGCTTTTACTACTATTTCTATTCTTATAATTGGATATTATATTTGCTAGCTTGTTCTGCAATGTGTTTTGTGTATGTGATTCTACTAGATTTTGAATAATATATTCTACATTACAAATTAATTCGTGTAATGGAATATTATCTCTTAAAAATTTTGGGCCTTAAGTTATATAACCTATAATATAATAGATTACACAACCTCTTAGTTATCTTGTAAAATTAGAGAGTTTCCAAGTACCTCAGGATGGATTTGTTCTTGATTATAAAATTATAATTAGTTTAGTTCAAATGTGCTAATTATTATGTTATATGTTATGTGGTATAATACTATTACTCCCTTTAAATTCTTAATTTCTTTGGAATTACTGTGTGGAATTATTATTGAAACGATTAAAACTTCTTAAGAAAACTAATGGTATAAATTTATATATGTCGTATTACTTTAAGACATACTGTATAGTTTGTGTTGTTGCAGTTAAAACCTTAAGCGAATGCTAAAAAAATTATATTAAAGTTCCTAGGTTCATAATTTTTGTAATTATTATGTAAACAATATTTTGCACGATGAAATAATGACTAGTTTATCATAAACTTTTTTTTCTTTTATTAATTTATCGACGTTGAATTCAGTATGTATCATCATATTTATTTCCAATATATTCACAATTCGCTAGGTTTAATTTTTTTTTAATGCTCGCTACCCTTTGGCCTGCGGCAATACCGCTTATTGCAGTTGCCTAGTTATGTTTATGTCAATAACAATTCAGAACGGAAGGCCCACAATAGACACGTTTTATTGCAGTTTGATGTATTACTTTTGCCCTCGATAGTACATACATATATTAACAACAAAGAGTATTGACGTTACAAATAAAATGTCTCCACGACGAGGTATCTAATACACAAACAGCTATGAAACAGACAGTCATGTTTTGGATGTGCTTTAAGTGTTTAAGTGGTGTAAATATTAATTAGCGTTATTATTAAATAATATCTCCAGAAAGTATTTTTGTTACAATCGAAGATGTCTAATGCAGCGACGATGAAATCCTCGTACCAGCAAGTATTGCGAATGTGACAGAAGTCCGTTATGTAAAGCTTTTCTCTTTGCCAAATTCATTTCGTCATATTATACTTACCCACTTATACAAGTTATTATATCCTTTGTCAAGCTAATTGTAAGTCAAGCAGTTTTTTAAGTAATTATTGTCACATAATGCGCATCCTATAGTTCTAACTCAGCTATAATTGAAATCTTTGTTTAGTATCGTACAAATTAAACTGCCTCTAAAGAAGGACTTTTTTGGTTCCTATTTCACTGTAATGCTAAATGGGTTTCTTAACGTGCTTTGCATTTTATCCCGAAACAGCATAAACTATACATTTCATTAACACTTCTTTACAAAAACTCTTTTGTTTATTCTAATGCCAGCAGATTTTGTAGAAAGGATACATAAAACCGGTATAAACTATTATAATAATCAAAAAAATGTCCTTTGTTATTTTGACTGCGAATTCCCTGTAAATATACATACATAGGTATCTATTGGTTTATTTTATTTGCAGCCAAATTTTGGGTTTCCTTTTATAACGTAGTTCGCTTCTGTAGCATTTATTTCACTGACAATAAACAAATAACAAATATATCAGAGATTTACTAATTGTAGGTGCAAATGTAAAAACCGGAAGTTTCTCACTATTACAATTCATATATTATTGTATGCACCAGCAAATTGTGTTGCGCAGAAACCGTCCAATTAGTTACTTTGTGGCAAGCAAAAGTTCCGCGTTCAGCCTGACATGGCAAACAATTTTGTATTGTAATTTCCATTTCCTTCGTACTCTCAAATTATACGTTTTACTCCAAGCTATTTCCAACACAACTAAAAATAGATACCTAGGTATGTACGTAATATTGCAGGTGTTAAATGCATAGAAATACCGCTTTCTCAATAGCTCTGCACAGAACAATAGAAACTCTTGAAGAAGCGAATACAAGTACAGTAAAGAAAACTTGAGTTCTTTAGAAACAATAACTATATTCGAGACAAACTAAGAAATTCTGAAGTTGTTATAGCGAATATGTATTGCATAATACAGTACTGGTATTTATGCTATTACGATTCACCGCCTAACGTTTTAGTGTATATAGTCTTGTACTTGAGTAAGACAGTATCCTAGTATAATTATTAAAATATCAATTACCGCAAAACTTAATTAATGGAATCTTATAAATTTTGCAGAATTAATCAAAAACTTGTAAAAATAAATGCTGCAATCTATTATTTATATTCTTTTATCAATTCTAAACTGACAACTGTTATCATATCGTAACCTAAAAAATAATACACTAAGTAATATCGATATAAGTATTTATTATTTACTAAAGCATTTGCTCGTTACAAAATATTTTTGTACTTACCACGTGTGCGAACACAATTTCCAGCATTCGCGCAAATAATTCGCGCTCATGCTGGAAATGTTGTTGTTACATACTAGGTAGGTAAGTAACTATAATCATAAAGTATACACTGAGCTTAACATAACGCTGTAGGTACACTCTGTAAAGAAATGTCTCCCCCTGCTGCTGGATTCATATCAATAACACTTTCCATAGAGCGTGTTATATGCATCGGACATTTTCGGCTTTCTTATATATCTTTCGGGTAGGCATAATTCCTTTGTATTTAAAATCTCGATACATGTGTGTTTATTTGCTAGCGGTAGATTCTTAATATAATATAATAATAATAGTTTATTGCCCAACAGTATGACCAAATTAAGGACAAATATAAACATCAATACAAATATATAAGCTTCTAACCAAAATAATTACGCAACCTATTTAACATCTTACAATAAGTATATACTACTAAGGAAAAGTACCTAAACCTAAACTGAAGTAACTAAATTTACAAATTTAACCAATATTAGTTTCCAAAAAACATTGCATAAGAGTAAAAACACTGCAATTAAATATGTCGCAGGACGCGCTTACAGAATTGTACACATTACACATTACGTACACTGGAAATTTGAGTAAAATGTTTGTCCGAGAAAAAGGGATATAGAAAGTAGGTGTGTGCCGAGCAGAGGGTGTTGGAACATAAAATGGCAATCTAGACAAGATTTCTGGACAATAAATCTTGTTATAGAGTATTTTGTGTAACAATTTCAAGCTTGCGACGGCCCGTCTAATATCTAAAGTTTGCAAATCAAAGCAGGGCAGTAATTCATCGTGGGAAAAACCGCGAATAGGATAATGATAATATTTCCTGAACGATAAATATTTCAAAAACCTTCGTTGTACACGCTCCAATAGGTTTTTGTAGATCTGATAAAAAGGATTCCATATGACCGAGGTGTATTCCAACTTAGAACGGATAAACGAACAGTAAAGAGAAATCATAGTAGAAATGCAGGAGAATGATCTGCAGGTGCGTGTCACAAAACCAAGCATTCTGTAGCCATCGGATACAATCCTGTATATATTATTATTATTATATTATTATATTATATATTATTATTATATTATATAAAAAAGAAAACATTATTTTGAACTTGGTCCTACTAATCAGGTAGTTTAGCTTGTGTCATTTTTTTACATTAAGTGCATACACTTCATTTTACAAACTTATTAGTGACTTTAGAGCTTTTTCACAACTTTTCGCAGTGATATATCGTCTACACATATTTATTGCGCTTAATATTTCACTTTCACAGTTTAGGTATTTCAAAATAGGCGTCGTCATCCCCATCATTGTCACTGTCGCCACCACGTTTTTGGTACACATCAACAATAATTTCCTGATTCTGTAGTTTTCCACACAAAATGCAAAAAGGTAACGAACTAGGATAGGATATTTATAGGTACAACTTCGTCAGGACCATCACCATCACTTGCGGCAACCACTTCCAGTAAGATACCAGATTTAAGGAAACAGCTTTTGATTGTAGAGGATGACATCTTCTTCCAGGCATTCGAAATAAATTTTATGGTTTCTAGTAAGTTAATGGTGAGATTTTTATTTTCTACATCAGTCAATGTTATTAACTGTTGAACCAGCATTTTTCTATAATAAACATTGAAATTTGCAATGATACCCAAATGAAGTAGCTGAAGAACACTGGGACAGTTGGGGAGAAAAAAAATCCACGCGTAAATTTTCCATTATTATTTGAGGTGTATGTGCTGCACATCGATTCATAAAAAGAGGAATCTTCTTCTGTTCCCTTTTCACTCTAATGTCTAATTTCTTTAACCACTGTTCCATTAACATCATAGTCATCCAGGAATTCCTGTTGGATTCATATTCCATTCCATTCGAACACCTCGGATTCTTAGATTTGCCTATCACAAGTGGGACAAGTTTGTCTGATCCGTCTGCATTGGTGACAAGAAGAACTGTTATACGAATTTTACTTTTCTTCCCTCCGTGGCATGAGTCATCCTATTAAGCTAATGTCTTGCTGAGATAAAGATTGTAGAATAGGCCAGTCTCATCACAGTTGTAGATATTTTGAGGCTGATATTCCCTTATGATTTCTGGTAGACCGTCTTCTTTCCAGTGTCGCACCGTGACGTCATCCACAGCTTTCGACTCACCACAAATTGTTTTCACTGTGATTCCATGACAGTCTTTAAAACTTTGCAACCAGCATGTCACCACTGATTGGTAGAGCTGCAGCCCGTTTCTGCTGGAATCATGTGAAAAGGGCCATTTCCAAATCAGCATACTCCCTTCTGCGTGGTATAAGCAATTCCTAAATTTGAAGCAATTTCGATTTTTTGTTTTGTGTGTAGTAAGTTCCACCTCCCGTATGAATTTAACTTTTTGATCTACTGTATAACTTTTTCTTTTTCTATTCTCTATGGCTGATTAACCCTTTTGTGCATGAATGTCACTGTAGTGGACAGGTATTTTCTAATGTAAGCACACGTAAAAATGCCACATTGCATAATGACTACTGAAATGGACATCAATTTTTTTTATCAAAAAATGTGTAATAACGTCGATTAAATGTTTCTATTACTTTGAAGTCCTTTTTGTCTCCATAATCAGTGACGTATTTTTTCTTCATATACCTACATACATATGTACATACATATACTGATTTTTTACTTATTGTTAGTCATGCATGAAAGGGACAAAAACAATGAATGAAAAAACCGCTGTAACAGTAAACACGTGATATCGAAAATCTATCTTTACTTTTCTATTAAAATACATAAATGCTCCGATTGGAAACAAGTGTGTCGGCAAACGTGTTTTTCTATTGTTTTCGCGCGGAATGCTGCCCGCTTAGTTTGCGTTTTTTGTTGCGGGATATATGTATAAAAAAGCCGAAGATGTCCGATGCATTTAACGCGCTCTATGGAAAGTGTTATTGATATGAATCCAGCAGCAGGGGGAGACATTACTTTACAAACAGAGTGTACATACTCCAATCGACTTGTTATGGAGACTATTCAATAGGTATTCCACGGGACGTTACACGAGGTTACTGAATAATTTAAAATGGTACATTGTGCATTTAGTTAATGTTGTTATGGTTACTTACAGAAAATAGTTGTTTACGATACAAGTGTTAAAAGTGCGATTTTAGTTCACGAGTAAAAGTGCGCGACACGAGCGTTAGCGAGTGTCGCAATTTTCCAGTGAAATAAAATAGCATTTTTAACACGTGTATCGTACAATATTTTTTCTACAAACACATTTTTATTTTAAAATATAATAAAACTCCGCAGACCAAATCTGGCAGCTCATGAATACGTTTTAACACAACTGGACGCAACCTTCAAATTACGTCAAATCAATTTGTTACAATTTGTACAAAAGATGAGTTCGTGTATTAATGAAGGAAATGAAGTAATACCGAGTGCAATAATTGAAGCCGCTGATAAAGCGCCATTAGATTTGTTGCTCTGAAAATCTAAAAAAGAATATGTAATTTTCGTTGTAATAAAAATCATTTTATATGTGCGGAATTTTCTCTTGTCATTTTTGACAAACTGTGATTTACTTTTAACACTAGTGTTAAAAGTGGCCTTTTTAACACGCTACGCTATAAAATCGCATTTTTAAGTGAAGTTAGCCGTGTCAAAATGTCAACTTCTAATGATGTTTGTAGAAAAAATATTTTTTTGTACTCGCTTATCAAAACATGTCATTTCACGATTGGATTTGCGTGCGTAAAAAGCCGTTTTAAGCACTAGTGCGTGAAGTAAAGTTGGTACTAACTGTAACTTGATTAATTTAGTGACATTTTAGAATCATAAATCCCTAACCCTAATAGTATGCTGACCAGCTCATTGTTTTTCTGTGGAAATAATAAAACGACATGAAACAGAAATTGTTATATTTAGAAGGTATGTAATTCAATGTCAGAACAGCAACAAATATTGTATAAATTACATTCATTCATTCTTTTCAGAAATTGAAACGGAACAATTATTAAAAATTTTGATCGGGTAATTTTCACAACCAGAGATTGATATCCCAGGGATTAACTGATTGTTTGTTTCAATTGATCTCGATTGCGAAGGTAAAGTAACGTTGATTGTATAGTTCCGTATATCTTGTATTTCAGATGTCGAACATCTCGACATTTCTAACGGGGTAATTTTTTTAGCCAATTGAATTCTACTATGCAGAGAATTTTCGACATATCCTTCTGCAACCGTAGATGGTTTCCATCCACCATGGCTTTTAATTGAAAGCAAGTCACCTCCTTGGTTTGCCAACAATGTCGCTTAACTCCTTCGGAAACAGTGACCAGTGAAGTTACTTGCGCTATCAAACTGAAGGTACTCAGCTATTCGCATTGGAAGTAATTTGTTCTTCGCTTAATACTGCTGATTTTTTAGGCTGAAGTTGTTTCGTTGCCTGTTTTAAATATGCTACGAGTTTTGCATTTAAAAAGCATTCCGCTTCGCGTCGTGCTTTTAAACATGTCGCGCGTGCTTTAAAGGCTTACTTATACACTTGTATTATAATATACTATTTGAGCACAATGAATAATGTAAAATTGTACAAAGGAAAAACACGCTAGTTTAAATTATTTTGTGTTTTAATTTATAAAATACATTTAGTACATCTTAAATGCTAACGATTTGTAAAGAAAAATCTCCTGTTGATGAAATCTCTCGTAAATTGCTCGCTTGGTTTTATCCGAGAAATAGAGTGTTCTTTGTAATCGCCGTTTTCTCGCGTAATTTTCACTTTCTTCCTTAGAACCGTACCCACGACATTTTGCAAACTATTTGGTCTGCGTCAAATTTCAATTTGTGTCATTCCACAATCACTTAAATCTATTACACTGCTGAAAATAATTGAAGAACACACCTTATAATCTGAGCGCGTAAAAATACATCCATAAAATTTGCGGAGCGTCGAGGTTTGCTATAGACAAGTCTATGTAGCGAGTTTCGACTTTCGCTGTCGCTGCATTTTCTATTGAGCGGCTACGATATGTGGAAAATGCCGTCGCCATGGAGACCGAAGAGAGTGGGAGAAACTTAGTAAACTTAACGGTCTTAGTGCGGTGTGAAGGTCTAGTATGTGGTTCGCTGGGTAATGGCAGATCGATTGCCCTACCTAAGTAGGTTTGAGCGAGGAATATTTCTGGGGATGCACATGGCGCGTGTATCACTTCCATAAGATCAAGTGCCGTCTTGAGCGACCGTCGCGGCTGTGCAACGGACATGGCGAGAATGGACTAAGGTAGAACGTACGCGACCACAGCACGCGAAAATCACGTCCTTCTGTAACGTCGAGTGCGTTGTCCTCAAGTCAATCTCGAGCCGTTTGGCCAGCAGGAAGGAAAGACGTACTCGATAGGCAAACTTGTTTGAGGCGTTTGGCACACAGTGGGTTGCGAGCGCACCGTGCGTAGCAGTAGCTTGCACTCACTCTCGCACACCCCCGCACACGCTAACAGTGGGTCAACGCAAGGTATCAGTCGGTTGTTGAGTGGAGGCACATTTTGTTTTCTGACGAATCAA
The DNA here is from genome assembly GCA_004785975.1 of Popillia japonica. Classification (NCBI taxonomy): domain Eukaryota; kingdom Metazoa; phylum Arthropoda; class Insecta; order Coleoptera; family Scarabaeidae; genus Popillia; species Popillia japonica. The sequence continues at coordinate 37,024 of SMLS01073152.1, read as the reverse complement.
GATTTGAATTGGGTGTCAACGATGCGCGAATTTTGGTTCGCCGGCGACCAGGTAGCATCTACTCGAGCAGTACGTTCAACGACATCCACCGCCAGCAGTATAGTATGGGATGCTGCTGCATATGGAGGATGTACACGTCTGGTGGGTGTACAGCAGCCAATGACGATCGCCGATACGTAGGTGAGGTGCTACGGCTCGTTGCACTTCCCTACTTTTGGCGGCGCGCACATCTGCTGTACATGCACGACAACTCTTGAACGCACGTTATGCGTGTAGTACAAGCCTTTGTGGAAGAGCACCGTATAACATGTCTGAGATATAATCGGTCGGAGACTTGAACATTATCGACATGGTTGGCTATCCCTCTCGCTTTCATACGACGATTTATTGACTCCGTACCTCGTTGTGTAGAGTAGATACGGGCTAGTACCACGCTTTCAGATTATACAGGGTGTGGTTTTCAATTATTTTCAGCAGTGTACACGTTGCCTCTCAAGAACTTACAACTACTTTACACGCGTCATAATAGACAATTTAAAACTTATTTTGTTATAGTAAAAATAAAAGAGACCGATTAAAACCAATGTTTTGTAGCGTCTCTGAATTCAAACTAAATACAGTGAAGCAAACAACTAATAACCTATATTCTTTCACAAGCTAGGTATACCAAGAACGTTCACGAGACTATGTTTTTGTATTTGTTATTGCAGTTCTCATGCTCACCTGCATCTACAAATATTTATCCATAAATATTTCATTTTAAGTTTACTTTTGTTATAATAGTAAGACAATATGCCAAATAACTAGTATTAAGTGCTATAAAACTATTTCTCTGCCTTTCTTCTCTCTTCTTATTTCTGAGTATTTCATAAAAGCAGTCAAGATACTTAACAAAATCATCAACAGAGTAAACATTAATTTGCAAAACGCAGTGTTTAAAAATAAGTAAGGTGCCAAATTGCCAAAAAGATAAACAATATGCGTCCGTTAAACTGTAAGCCTTGTCATACCAAGTAACTTATAGGGAAGAGAAAAAATGTAAATAACATAGCAGACATGTTAATTGGGCAGGGATACTATCTACTCATCTATTTTGCCAGTCTAAAAATACCTTTTCAATACAAAATAACAGAAAGGACAAGCCTAGAGATATCAATAACATACAAGCCAATAGAAAAAGTTGATAAATTATTATTTTACAAAAAAGATAATAATTAGATATAAATAACACAAAACAGTAATTACCTACTCACAATTGGAACCTACATTTCAAATATAAATCTAAAACAAATGAAAATCCCGAACTTCGCCCTTATTTCTTCTACACGCAAGCTGAAACATAGATAAACTGTTGTGTATATTTATTTGCATTCTTGGATATTTTCGTTTCCGTATTTTGATATATATAATGTATATAGTGTCGTGGTTATGCGGAATAATTATTGAATTAAATAAAACGTGACATATCGGTAAACGTTATTTAGAAAAGCTTCTAAGCAATCTGAAGTACACTATTAGTAAATTGTTTTAGTGTTCAAGAGCGATTTCCTCAAAATAGGTATTTTTATGAGTAAAAATGATACTACGTATGCGTACTTAGCAAAATTGAAAATTCCAGAGAAAATTAACGGTCGTGTTAATGACTGTGCATCCAACATAAATACTTAAATTTTACACCAGTGAATGAGTGGAGACGTTACCATTTACAAAATTGAATACGGCCTATTAAGTCCGAAACAATCAAACTAAGTTGGCAAGGAGTTAAGTTTATTTATCGTCGTAAATTTCGCACCCAGAGAATTTCACTTGATGCTCCCTCGCCGGCCTATGTTGAGTTTAAGCTTTCAAGTTCCAGGGAGAATCGTTCGAGAAGAGCGAAGCACTAAGTATTCCCCTTGTGCGGTCGAGTTAATTGATACGTCGAAAAATGCCTGCGTTTCTCCGAGGGAACCCAGTTGACACGGCAAAAACCGAACAGTTTTAACAGCGCAAAATTTACAATACCATTAACGTACCATGTACTTTCACCATTTCTTTTATATCACCTCATCCTTCGATATTTTGGTGCGTTGTAACGTATTACCACTCTGGATCTTATGCAAACAATATTTTATATTGAAAAGTTTTCTATATTTTAAGAATAATAAAATAAATACATTTAATAAAGCCTCATAAGAGACGCCTCTAAAACAAATCCTAAACATACAATATTTTTACGCAACAAATTTTGTTGGAATTATTAGCATCTCAATATAAAAAATTGAAGCCAATTGTAAAAATTTTGTACCAGATAGCTTTTTTGAAACTGGACTGGTACTACTTTTGTACCACATTTTACGTTTCCTGAAAAAAGAGGGAATTTTTTAGGCAAAGGGGAAGAGTGGAATGTAATGAAAATATTAAACACAAACTATCCTTAAATTTAAAATATCTATTGGTGCAAATTCAATTCGTTAGTAGTGTAGCAAGTAGTCTAAATTAATTAAAAGGGAGAATTTCACCACACTAGAAAGATTAACGTCTAAGATTCTCAGTGTGCTGGCTTACATAGCACAAATATAGAAGATGGAACAATGTGTAATTGAGGAAACACATGCATATCCTATACAGTCAAATCACTCATTCATATTTCGTTTTTCCTTCTAATTGTATAGCTTGACGTTTAAAGACGCTGTATAGCGCCATAACGATGTTAATCTGCAGTGATATTACTCACAGTAGTCTGCGATCGATATATTTTAATCAGGTTGCCAACTTATGTACTTTGATATATCGAAAGTTTTTATAATTTTGATTACGGGATCATCCAGTTTTCAATTGTAGTTTTAGCAAATATTTGTGTTAATCATTCCATTATTATTTTAACAGATTTTTCATTATTGTAATGATAACTTGGGGTTAATTCATGATTATGAAAATTCTATTCTTATAAAACTACACTTTTACAATAGCTTTAGAATGCATATTTAATCGAAAATATGTCATATTCGATATTGCCTTGAGTTGGCACTGGCTAGTCGCGTATAAAATGATCCGAAAATACGACGCTGAAAACTGAAGAATTTTGTGGCGCTATTAATCGCGTTATAAATTAATAATGTTTTGATTTGAATACACATTTTTGTCGTTATTGGATATTTTAAATCTATAGCAATAATATAAAGGCACTTAACGGATGATTATTAACTCACAAATTTCAAACGACGAAGTGGGACTTTGACGTTAGACTTTGACAATAAATCTTTGAGAACGCTTGTTTTCCATGGCACACGAGACAAGTATCGGTGAGCTATGTGCATTAAAAAAAACAATTATCTCCTAAACTATCAATTTCAGGTATAGGACACGTGGGGTGTAAGAGATCTAAAATTGCCGCAGTCATCGACTAAGTAATAAAATATGGGGGATGCCGTTTGAGAAAATTAAGTTAAGGTTCTCAAAATTTCTGATATTTAGCGTGACATAGTAAAGTAATCACACAATGTAGACCCCCGTCCTCAAAACCTACTCATACATGTTGTTTAAGCATATTATGAATCCTAAATTGATATTTGAAAAATCGAGTGTTCTCTGATGTTTTCAATAAATGTCTGCCATAACAACTTTTTTAGAAAAAATCGAATAAGTACAAAACATCCAAATCATATTGCAAAAAGTAAAGAATTTGATAGTATTTAGCAAGCTAGCTTTGTCTTAAATGAAGTTGAGAAAAACCTATCCACAAGTATACGCAGAATTTGTCAAGTGGGAGTTATAATTTACTCGAGACGGCATAAACAATTGGGCCCATCAAAACCCACATAGTGTAATTGTGGGCAATCAGCAATATCGTTTCTCTGAGAATGTATTGTGTGGGTTTATAAATAATCATATTATTGGACGGCATTTTATTGAAGACAAATTATTATCGCAATTTTTTGGAGAATAACTTGCCAGAGTGCATGGAAACTATTCGATTAGAATCTCGACGCAGCATGTTTTATCAATACGACGGTGCAGCAGCGCATTTCGGTAGGGAAGTTATTGAATATTTACAACAAAATTTTCCTGGTCGGTGCATAGGAAGCGGAGACCCTATGCTGTGGTCTGCAGGTTTTTCTTTCATTACACTACCCGACTTTTTTTTGGGGGTTAACTTAAATCTCGTGTTTATAGAAATGGTACATCAAATACGTGAAAAGAATTGATGGCAATAATAATAATAATAATAATCGTTTATTGCCCAATGGGTACAAACCCAATAACAGGACAAAAATACATGAATACATGCATACAGAAAGAAACGTACTTAAAGTATATAACAGTAATACACACAAATACATACTGCAAAAATTCTTATAAAAAAAAATTACAAAGTAATACTTCAAATTAATACAAAGTAAGGTTACAAATAATATAAAAAAAGAAGAAAATTAATTGAATTTAGCTCCAACAAAAATATCACTATACATGTTGTCGGCGTTTATTGACATATGTGTTAATGGTGCTCTAAACCAAAGATTTGTTTTCGGCGTGTCATAGGAGAAAGTTGGACTTGTTCTGGAACTCGAACGGGCGAGGAACGTGAATGTTGACACCAGCCAAAAGCTCAGAACAATTAATTTCGTACTGCAGGAGTTTATAGAGGTAACGAGCACTTCGTATTTTCCTGCGGTCTTGTAATGATAGAATACAAAGCTCGTCCAAGAGAAGTTGATACTCAGTGTTTCGCGCTGGGTATTCGCCGGATGTTTTAAATACCAGATATTTCAAAAAACGCCGCTGAATGCGTTCCACTGCCATTATCTGATTATTATATATCGGATACCAAATGATAGAGGCATATTCCAATTTGCTAACAACAAATGAAAAGTACAACTTTTTAAGCAATTCGATATTATCAAAACATTTAGATACCCGTATGATAAAACCTAGGGTCCTAGGGTTGAAGCTGCAGCACAAACAGTTTCCAGGTGGCAATTGAATGTTAACCGAGAGTCAAACGTTACTCCTAGATCCCTAATTTGCGCAACACTCCTCAGAACTTGGCCATTTATAGTGTATGTTGCAGCAAATGGGAGGGCTTTCCGAGTCATGGATAGGACATAACATTTGTTGATGTTTAAAATCAATTTGTTGTTTGCTGCCCAGTCAACAATATAATCTATACTGCGTTGCAAGTTGATACAGTCATTATTGGTAGAGATACTGGAGAATATTTTAATATCGTCAGCATAGCCAAGAGTCGAACAAGGTATATATGTTAGAAGATCGTTGATAAATATTATAAATAGTAATGGTCCAAGATTGGAACCTTGTCGTACTCCTGAACGAGATATATATTCCTTAGACCTAAAGCCATTATAAAATACAAAATTTGTTCTGTCGCACAAGTATGAAGCCATAAGTAATATTAGTAATATTAGTTAATAGAATAGTTGTGGCGGTAAATTCTTTGCGGAATGAACTGACAGATATTAAGTGGCAACAAAGCTTAAGTCAAAGATTAGCAGAATGTTTGGAAGGCACAGGAGAACAATTCGAGCAGTTATTACAGTATTGGTTTTTTATGTTATTATGTAGTTTCTCAATAAAATGTCTATGAGTAAACATTTCTTCTTTTATCTATAGCTCGAAAACGAAAGGGAATTGACCTATGGGTATATGAGCTTTTTTGATCAGCATCATCTCTGGAACCCATGATGTAATTTTGCCGGTTACCTCAGGGAACAGCCTGTATATTATATTATATACTATGGTATAGAATAATACACAGTATAACGTCCCTGCTGATTCGAGCCAACAACTCTGCACTGCTACTACCAACGAAGAGGGTGTCCTATAGCTGCGATGACCGGGACAGTATTTTATTACCAGAAATAATTGCCATGTTTCCAAAAAACCAGTTTATCACGACAAATCTAAGGGAAATATAAAAATTATTACATCGTCGTTCGTATAGTTCTGACCTAAGATCTAACGAGTTTTTATGTTTCCAAGGATCAGAAATGAAATGCGCGGTCTATGTTTTTAGTAGAGAAAAGAAGCAGTAGATGCTTTCACCCATCCGTTTGTTTTTATTGCTATATGAAACACTAAAAAGATATCCTACCTAAATTTTCTAATAGAGAAAGAAAAACTGAAAAGGATGTCAACGTGTCGCGAAAGATTAATCTTTTGTGGTAAATGTTTATGAAACTGGTTTATGAGATATGGTTTTGTAACTTATCAATATGTATAACATGGAAATGATGCCAACCCGCATGTAACAAGACATAATTTTCACCGTCGTTTTTTGTATTTATTTATATGCATGTATTCTGCGAAATATTGTAGGTCTAGGACCATATACAGATTGCCGCAAATAAAAGTAGATATTAAGCTTGGGAATAGTCACATAAATGTGTTTGTACAGGTTGACCAAAATGCCGTGGCAGTGATGACGCGTTCTGCGCATATAGGCGAAGGCATGCTCTCGCTAGCGGGCAATCGGTTACCTACATAGTCGATCTGACACCAATCACAGCTGAGTACTACAACGTCATACTTTTTACTCAACCTCTGACTCAGGCGCAACTGCCACGATATGTGAGAATTGATACTGTACTGTGGCTAAACTGAGCGAGAGCCAACAACGAATCTATCCTCACTTGCACATACATACATATGTACGTATACTACATTATACTACTGTATAATACAGTTGTGGTATATTAACTTTAACTTCAGCAATCGATATATTTAATTCGAGAGCGACGTATAGGTACAGCAAAAATAATGATTTGTATTCTTTTAAATTTTACTTGCATGCATTTAAAATATGAATTTTATTATACTTACAGCTAACATTTTTATATGAGGGTTACTCAACTGTACGCAAAGTTATTGTAAGAATAAATAACACTATTTTCCAATTTTATAGCACCGGCCGCTGTTATTGCAGTATGTACGTGTAGTTAGTATGATAAAGGTTATTCTGGATATGTAGGCGAAGCATAACATATGTTTCAGCGAGTATGTTTACCATATTATTCTAATGTAATTTTTCATCTGTCACAAGTTCTCCTTTTGGTTGGAAGACATCTGTAAATATGCGCACAGTGTTTCGATACAATACAGTACTTGAACTTACATGGAACTGAAGCGACCCGGGTAGCTGTTCATTCAGGCATGGTCCTGCTTTCGTCCTCTAAAGCTTTATACTTTGAGTACAATGGCTTTTGTTATGTAGCATAACAGATCTCTAAGTGATTTTGTGTAATTGTAACTTATATATGTATATTTTAGTAGTTTTAGCTTTTGGAAGCATTATGAAAATTTATTCATTGAACTTAAATTGTTCTGTGGTGATTGTTTTCTCAATAAGCAGAAATTTCCTACTTATGTAGGTTTGATTTTTCAAAACTGGTATTCTATGCTATATAGGTCGCTTTTACTGTAACTGCTTAGACATGATTAAGCAAGCGATTATCGATTGTAATGCATATTGCGACAACAAATAAGTAAACAAGTAATCATTACAATTTTTTCATACCAACACAAGAGTTACAATTAATCTCCATCACAGCAAAGAAAATAAAGTAACGAAATGTCAAAACATGAGGTTGGCAGGTTGGTTCGCATGAATAAAGGATATCGAATCCCTGAAAGCCAAAAAGAAGTTATATCGTCCGGTATCGTCACTGTAACATTTCATGGTACAGCTTTTCCTGCTACATAATCAATTAAGTATATGGAGACAGACGTACTCGTGATAGCAGGGGAAATTTAGAATAAACACAGCAGGCACAATTAAATATTCGATGGAGGAATCAGATGTAATATTTTTATACCTTATCAAAGTTCAAGCTTAGGATATACATATAAACATCATCACACAGGGATGTTTAATTGTCGCTATAACGAAGCGGACCTTGCTGCTAATATAAATAATAAAATTCAAAGCAGAACAGAAATGTACTCCTTGTGTTTATGAACGAATGAGTAATTCTTTCGAACACTTTCCCTTCTGTTATTATTTATTATAATTGTAATAAGTTAGTAACAACAAAGTTGTTCGTTAATTGAGCTAGATCTCCGACTTAACCTTCTACTGGCGTTGTGGGGTCGCTGAGATCCCAGCAGATAATATTAGCGCTCTATTATCTAGTATTGTCATAGTATCAGCATGTGGCTCCATCTACCTTCAAATAAGGTACTTAGCTTGCGACAGGCGTAGACCGAAATCAGTTACGGCCATAGGTATTGCTAATATACATATGTAGACAATGCGCGGAATAGCAACTTTGCTCTTTGCAATTTTTTTTTAAATTAGTATGTTTAGAGTTTTACACATCTTTTTGTAGGATAAACTTTATATTTTGAAATAACATAAGGTACAACATGTTCACTATCTGTTACACTGTTTTTTTATAAATAAAGGAATGTTTGTGGATTTGACATGTTCTTACGTATTGGAATATTTATTGCGTTTTTCGTAAGAATTCATAATATATAAAAGTCATATTCGTCACAACTGATTTTAGAAGGGTTATCAAATCGTAATTTATTTGGAAAGTTAGATATGCATACGTACACACACACACACATGTAAAAATTTGTGGGGTCGTATAGGCACCACGACGCCAGCTAGGTATAAAAATATCACCACGCCAGTAGAAGGTTAATATGTATAAATATGGTAAATACAAATATTTTAGTAGTACTGCGTTGAAACCTTTTGAGTATTGTCGCGTAGAAAAGTTTTTACTTAACGTTTCGCTGATCATGCTGTCAGCTTCTCCAGAAGGATTCGAAAGACCGATGTTGTTGTCTTTTGCTTCTGGTTATATACTTAATTCCTTCTTCGTTTCGTTGATTCAAAACCGTTACAGTTTGCTAAGCTGCGTTCGATACGGTATGGTGGTAACGCCAACGGTATACAAGCATTGCTTAGTATGTACCCACCCTCCCGGTTAAAATTAAACGGATTTTTTATAACTTCCAGTTATTTACTAATGGTACTGCGTTGTTGTGACTTGAACATTCGCGTAGTTAATGTAGCGATCGCCATCTTGGAGCAGGTGCTCTGTGAATTATATTATATTAACTTATATTATATTAACTTCTATTTTTAAACACACAGGTTTATTCTCAATTGAATAACTTTATTTATTTGAAATGTCACCCAGAACTTCTATCTGTCAACAACTTTTTTTTTCATGGCAAACTTAAAAATAATATTTCCAACAACACATTGGGTATCTCGTCAATGCTCCTTAATTCTGCACTGGATGCTTCTCCTGGTTTGTTCAATGCAACTTTTCCCGCAATTGCACTGAAGCTAAGAAATGCCCTTGATGTGTAGCTTAGCTAGCTGGTATTTGTTTGGAGGAAGTAACTGTCCTATCTTCTTGACAGCATTGAACCGTACGATAACGTTTTTCTTCTTCGTTTCTTTTAGCATTTTACTCAGTTTTGACATAGAGTCTCTCTTCAAAGACGAAGCATTAGAGATCATTAAGCAACTACCACTAGCAGAACTAAAAAATATCTGATATAAATGGTAAGATTTTGCTTTATGTTAACATACTTCCTATCGCACGGGACCACTTATGATTCAAGTGAATAAAACTCAATACGTTGGAAGAGATATGCAGACGATGCTTTTGTTATATGGCTACATGGGCGACAGAGATTAGTCAAGTTCTTTTATCGTAGAGAATGATAACACTACCGTCTTGCCTTTTTTCGACGTATTGGTAAAACACGATGAGAACTAAAAGATAAGCCAGATTGTATATCATAAAATACCCTATATGGATTGATACCTGCACGCAACGTCTCGTCATCATTCGCAACAAAGTATGCCTCTTATAAAGACGCTCCTAAGAAGAGCAGAGAAGATCAGTGATTAGAAGCGGATATCTTCTGAGGCGCAGAACGAGAATTTAGATCAGTAAGACGTAGAAACATATACGTATCTACTCTACATCACTGAAATAACCGGAAGATTAAAGAAAACATTGAAGAGGAAAAAAGCATTACCTTTTAATTACTCCCGTCAAACAAATACCAGCTACCTAAACAACACACCAAAGGCAGTTACAAACAGAGAGAAGCATTTAGTGCAGAATTAAGGAACTCCAACGAGATACCCAACGTGCATACACGGCAAGACCTGCGGTAGCCGAGCACCTACTCCAATATGGGGTCACCACACTAACTACGATTACATTTAAGTCTTCGCCACAATTACTCAGTACTATCAGAGATTAATTCGTGAATCATTGGAAATGATAAGAAATCCAGTAGTTTTAACCGGGAGGGTGGAGTATAAGTTTAGCAACACCTAGACAAGAAATTAGTAATAATAATAATAATAATAATAGCATCCTTATGCCTTAGCATCCCCCAACAGCTTGCGCCAATTACAGGGGGCATCGGCTGGCCATGGGTTATTATTATGCCTGCGGCTGTAGACCGACTTAAGATGTTATCTTTCCGCATTTGCCGTGGAATTTGGGAAACTACAGAAAACCAAATTCAGAAAGAGCGCACCGGGATCCGAACCCGATACCACCAGACTGTGAAGCGAGTGCGCTAGGCACTGCGCTACACAGCCGGGGTAGCTAGGTATATTACGAGGAGCAAAACGCAACAAGATCAGTCTTTAGAATCCTTCTGAGGAAGCTGAAAGCATGATCAGCAAAACGTAAAAATCCGAAAGATTTCAACACAGTGAATAGCAGTCGTGAAAATCTATACTTAACAATTTATTGATAGAGCTAGAATGTCACACGCGGATTAGCATTAAATTAACAATAGGCGTGTTTTCAAAGGCAGTTTGAGTTGGTCGTATTAGAAACCAAATATTTTTCTTAAAATACTTATTTTTGATTAATTGAATATATCTTAACCAAAAATAAAATTATATATATAATTTACGTGCTTAGCGCAGAACGCCCATTACAATAGTTTGTTTTTTTTTATATTCACCGCCTGTAAGCTAGGCTACATATAAATAATACCGCTAATAGCATAGAAGATTGTTCTTAATAGTAACAGCGCAAGTAAATGATTTACTGTTTCGTAAACCTTATCACATGAGTAATAGGTCGTAGCATTCGGTTGCTTTACATATGTATGTACGAAACATAGTATACCATACATTTCAATGAAATCGCAAAATAATGACCTATCGATCCATCCCTCTAGCTCCTAGTTGATGATATAATCTAATGGCATGTATTAGCAATAATGGGTTCATATCTAGGTACAATTTACAATGCAAATGTTAGAAGGGTACTTACTGTGAGTTGCAAAATGTTGCATACCGTACAATTACTAATGCTCAGGATACTATTAAGCCTATACGTCCACATTTAGCCAGGCCAACGCAGTTGCTTGCGGTGGTTTACAGATGTTATCTGGGGAGAATTAAATTAATACAATCATTTTGAGATATAAGGACTTTCGAGATATTGATACATTATTTGCTTTTGTTTCGTTTTCAAAAAATTATTGCAATATTTTGAGCGACAGCTATGTATAGCATATATATGTATGTAGACATTTTTGCGAATGTTTCAACCAATTGTTCCATTTCTTCAAATTGTAGTAAACAGCACGAAAGAAAATTATAACTACGGTGACAACAATGTCATGTATCTAATATATAAAATTTTACATGAAACTAGATATGTGTTGCTGAGCAGGAAATAACAAACGTTGTTCAAAAATGTGGTTTATTTAAGTCATGTGTAAATCAGGTAACCGTGGCATTAGACGTTTCGAAACATTTAAATATCTGTCAATTACCGTTAACCGTTGCTTATGAAACTTATCTGTGTTCTAGCTGCGTACATTTTCCTGTGGGCAAATACTACACTAATCAATTTTAAATGTCACGGGTGATATCACAAATTTGTTAACTTCTGCAGAGCAAATAGAAATATTGTAACTTGTAGTGATGGAATAAAAAGCTTCTAGAAATATATTCCGCTAGCCAATTTACAATATGTACATAGTTTATGCACGACAGTGCTCCAGCTCACTATACTCATTTGTGGTCGGAGTGTGGTTACACCTACATAAGTTTAACCGGTTACAATTAGATGCACCCACTTACAGTTGGGTAAACCCAGGTGTATCCTATTTATGTACGGCTAAATTTAGGTCTAGGTTGCATAAAACAGGCTACAACTAGATATAGTCAGTCCTTGGTGGCAGAAACTAGATATAAAATAACACACAGTTATTGTCCCCCTGTGGAATGAAAACGGTGAGTTTTAGAAGAAAATAATATTTCGCGTTTCGTCAATATCTACATATTATACCCCAACAACTAATAAAATATATATAAAGATAAACATTATAAAAACATAAAATAATATTTATAATTACCGTCAGAATTTTCATTACTTATTCGAACAAGATAAGCTGGAATGACATTTCGAATCATACAATATGTCGGCAGCTTTACAGAGATACTTTTTATTAACGCATTTAGTTTTACAGTGGCATCTTTTGTCCTCCTCCTTGCCTTCCAGATATAGATTGGGCACTAGCTGTTTGGCGTAATGATTTCTTCGCGGGTGAAATATTTTCAATATTCAAAAATTTAGAGTTACATATATATAGTGAATTGATTCCTAGAAAATAATTCAGGAATAGTACCAAACTGGTTACCCAAGTTATGCACTCATGATATTCAAGAGCAGCCATTAAAACATTGGAATGGCCTCCTTTTCCTCTGTCAACGTCAGGATTTCTTACACATACTGTTTTACCAACATTGCACGGAGGAAACTTTTCATTTTATGAAACTGACATTTTCTTTGCTTCTACTGTTAAAGAGTCTGTAGTACCTTTTCTATTACTAACTATTCTTGGTTAATTGCTTGCATATATCACTTTTTTCATTTGTGTTGTTATCACAAAGCTCACAATGTGCTTCTTGTACAGCCTTGTCATTTTCAAATTACATTTTCGTTTTCTTATAACTGTAGTATTTTTTCCAGATCTTCGATTGCTTCGGATGGAAGTATGGACGATTGCAGGCCCACTTTTAGGTCACAAGCGAACATAGCCTGGTAAGATGACTTTTTAATTCCATGATGATAGACTTTATATTTCATCAGTTAGATAAATCAAAGTCCTTCAGACCACTTTTCACTGTTCGCGTCATTCATCCAAGTAATGAGCAAATATTGGACATCTTGATTGGCACGTTCAAGACTGCCCTATGACTGGCTATGGCAAGGTTTCTCCGAACCTGACCACATTAGTGTCATATTTTCCACAACCCGATTGTCAAACTCTCGACCATTATCTGACTGGAGTATTGAAGGTGATTCAATTATGCAAAATATATGACATAATACCTTTGATACTTCCTCAGCTGTTTTACTTTGTAAAGGACGCAGCTGTATGAATTTTGTGAGGTGGTCCTGATAAACCGAAATAAGCTTAAAATTTCCAGCAGGGTTTGCATGTCTTTCAAGTCCACCTGATAGCGGCTATTTTTGCTTCATTTGACATGGCCTACTTAATTCAAGATATAAGAGAATGGCTTCCGAAGTTACGTTCGCGTATTTCTTTTTTGCCTCTACAATCATTCTATTTCTCCCACTGTAAGTAATAGATAAATGTATTTCATTAAGAACCTCCAACAAATCTTCGTTCGTGACGTAGTATTTGAGTTTTGCCGTAGTATATGCGGAACTTTTCGATATTACCGATATTACATATGTATGTATATACACCTTCCGACAGAATTAATGCCGTTGTCTATAGCGCAGTGTTTATCAAAACTGCTCACCGTTTGACCAAGTACGTCTTCGGTCGGCATCGGTTTCTGTAGGTAAAAGATTTATTGGGGGGGAGTATTTAAAACACCGGACAATTATCTGGATCAGGTACGAGAATTGAAATTATGTCTTGAAAATGTATACATATACCGATATAAATATATAAAAGGTTATCATACATAGGTTACTTTAATTTGCAGATGTCATTTTAAAATACTGTTAATACACAAAATTTAAATGCACCGGTGGAAAGCATCGTTTTATTGCTTATTATATTATATATAAAGAACAATTAATAATAAACACGGACATTTGTTAGAAAACTGCAGTTATACACTAAATTAGAAAGATTATTAAGGTTACGAAATTTATTACACTTACAATAATTAGACACTGCCTTGCAGATATATGTATGGATCATTATTATCATTATTATTCGATTACATTAATTTTTTTAAATATTTTATAAATTTATAATTAATTTTTGTGTTTCTTTAACTTTTATTTTATTGTTGTCTCCAAGTAAGGCATGTCCCTTTAAATAAATAATATAATGAAACCGAATATTGTTATTATCTTCTTACCAACAACAATTTTATTACAATGGTAATAGTTATTAGTGAACATTTTTAAAATCGTCATCTAAACATCAATGTTATTAATAAACTATCCCAATAATTTTTTTTTGAAGCTATATATAGTAAATTTGCAAAGTAACTCTATTTTTCTCTATTCTCCCAACATTTTTAAAGCAGGTTCCTTTACACAAAATTTAACTATTTTGTTTCGTGAAGTTCTTCCTCCCAACGCGGGAGATTGAAAAATTCAAACCCAAATACGTGCTCCAAAGGTATGATTTATTATGTAAAGTAACTAATTAACATAATAATAATAATTAATAAAACTTAACATTCAAATAAATCCGTCCAACTTCTGCAGCCTTACCTTTTTTCTTTAATTTGATATACTTTAAAAATTAAATAAACTCTTCAATAGAATCAAAACGTTGAGTTCCTTTCTAAACTTCTATCCGCGAAAGGTTGAGCTGATATTCCTAGTTATTTTTTTATTTTCCCACAAAGTGCTTTTTGTCTTGTTCGATTTTGCCTCGGCATAAATTTGGACTCTTGTTTATATATATTATATATACGGGGTGTTAGAAGTTAGCTTTTCGCAATTTTTACAAAATGTATATTAAAGAATTACAAACACAATGGTAAAATATTATCTTAACAAAAGTTGCATTGTTTTTATAGAAAAGAAAACTTAAATATCACAGCTAATGTCTGCAGCCCGATCTGTATTTCTAGTAGTTGTTTGGAAACGCTGCAGTCCAATACACCACGCCCATATGAGTTACAATAAATGCATATCGTGCTGTTTTACAGCAACGGTTAGTAGGTCAAGTTCAGTTTGTCAGTGTATCAGTAGACATCGATGAGAGATGTACGCTGTTCTAGTAATCAGGAATAGTTCTCGCATCAGTTGACTTATTACCTATTATTTTCATTTATGATTTGCTTATTGTTATTATGGCTTATCCATACACCAATACTGAGTTGGTGGATATGATTTTAAGTGTACCGAACACAAATCACTGATTTGAACGAATTAAGAGATCGCATTGAAATATCAGCAAATGTGATTCGACAACAAAATGCTACAGTGAATATGCGCCAATATGAGCAATTCTTATAGTATTAGTCGTTCTAAAAACATACAATTTTTGAGGTGAGTTCAAAAAAAATTTTTTTGTTAATTTTAAATAGCGTAATTTGCATTAGTTTGAATAGAATTCTATATTCCTAAATTATCGAAAGAGTAACTTCTAACACCCTGTATGTATAATGCTAACTTTACATAACAATATATTGTTTTTATTATTATACAAACAGCAATTCTGCTGGTAGTGATACAACATTATTTCGGAATTTAGTCAAAATTTACTACTATTTATAAAACCATAATTAATTAATGTTACTTGAAGCCATAGTGAATTTATAAATTATTCTTGTTTTGTTCTCTCTATATTGTTAAAATAAGTATAATCAAATTAATTACACAAAATTTAATGGCAATACTAAACTTCATACGCATATCAACTTCATTTTTCAAATAGTTTAAAGAAAGTTATTAATACAGCCCTATACAATTACTTAATTACCTACTGTTAAGCGTATATATGACCTTGCCAATCACCTACCTGTGAGAAAGCTATTTAAAGCATATTTAAATTTCGATATATACATTTTCAAGAAATAATTTTAATTCTCCTACCTGATCCACACAATTGCCCCCGGTGTCTTAAATACTAATACCCCAATAAATCACATACCAATAGAAACCGATGCCGGCCGAACGCTTGCTTGGTCTTGGATGGTGAGCAGTTTTGATAAACACTGCGCTATAGACGACGACATTAATTCTGTCGGAAGGTGTACATCGACACATTTCAAACCCCATATTGTAATGTTGTACGTTTAGTATCTTTTTTGCAGCTTTAACATCTTCTATAAAGTTCAAATACTGTTCATTATTAATATAACTTTTTTCGCCGTAATAGGTCAAACTCTTTGTAAAAATTCTACGTTATTTTATATCTAGTTTTAGCCAAAAAAAGACTGGCTATATTTAGTTGTGGCCTGTATGATAAAGACTAGACCTAGTTTTAGCCGTGCATAAATAGTATACACCTAGGTTTAACCAACAGTAAAGCCAGAAACACATTGTTCTGTGTTGTGTTGTGTTGTTTTGCGTCGTGACGGAATGCAACGTCACATCGATCAAACACCCTACTTCTCATTGCAGCGTGCACACTCATCTGACGTGTTGTGTTGTGTCGCGTTAATGTGTGTTGTGTCGTGATGAAATCCGAGCAGGCCAGATTTTCATCAGAAGCCGACACAAGCGTCAGCTGACAGGAGCGAAGTTAATATAAAAACTAGAGAAATGGGCGAAATTGTACTAATTGAAATCGTGTGAAATCATGAATGTTTATTTAATATAAAATCTGCGAATTACCAGAATCAATATACAAGGGAAGAGGCATGGGGAAAATGTGAAAACGTTATTCGTCCTTAAAAGACAATTTCTTAATGTGTGGTATTCACCAGACATTGCTCTATTTTCATTGATTTCATGAATCCATATTTTTCTTTTTTTGGGTACTGCATCGCAACAAGTTACAGCCCCAGCGCATTCTTCTATTTCTTCTTCGAATTCATCTAAAGAGCTGGACGCCATGGAGTATCTGACATATTATGAAAATATTTTTGTCATAACGCGTCATATATACACTGTCGGCCCTCAGAGAACTTGAATCCTACTTGCTAATAATGTAAAATATCGACACAGTTGCCATAGCATTATGCATGTATAGATACATATACGTCACTGTCATTTTTCACTGTCGTCTATTAAGTGTTGCTCTGGCGTGCTCTGGCGCTTTTTGGAGACTGTGTACCACATAACGCATCAATTATGTGAAAAATATGAGACATTAAGTAAAGGAATTCCTATTGTGTATTTAATTAATCTTTGCGCAGTGTTTTAATATGTTTCAAGATTGATATTCACAAGTAAACGACAAAATTATCAAGCAAATTAGAGAAATGCACAATACAGTATTCAGAGACAGCAGCACTTATTATTGGTATTCGGGGTTCTCTACACACTTTAATACATTCCTTACAGTCTGATATACTACATTTAATACCATTTGAGCTGTAGGAACAGGTCTGTTATCGAAGGAAAAGGTAAAACGGCCGACCACTTCCTGTGCGGCATTACCTGAGTACCATTTCATTATCTGAATCCTTTTCTCTTTCGTGAAAATCATTTTATTGTAAAATTGTGTGGTCAATATGCTAACATGTCACTATCCATACAGTCTCAGCCGTTAATCAGCGCTGGCTCAGCTACATAGTAACTGCATCTTCCGTGCGTAATCCACGATATAGAAATGGCATCTCTGCTCGATGAAATGTTATAGAAGGCTTAAAGTTTGAAATAGACCGACAGTGCATGTCTGATGCATCAGAACAATGTGTTCACGATGCGTCACAACACATCGCATCACAACACGACACAACACAACACATCAGAACAATGTGTTTCTGCCTTAACTCGCTGCATTTAGTTGTAGCGAGCTAAACTTAGGTGTAACCACACTCTGGCTTTTAGCCGTAACATATGCATAACATATGGTAACCAATATATTGTTTGAACTTGTTCAGTGGGCACCACAATTCGTCGATCTAACGTCGTTAGGATATTTTTGTGAGGTTGAATGAAATTTATTACTAAGTTAATCTACGTCTGCTGGCATGCAAGAATAACTTAGTAATTGAATCGTGGATGCTGCAGCTACTACGAAGTCGGCTGTATCGAAGAAGTATAGTTTTGTGGTTCTTAATTTTGCATTCATCAAAACGGTGACTACTTTGAACAGTTAGCCTGAATGTTGTATTATTAAATAAAAATCATTATGTACCAATATTTTGATATAAATTAATTTGGAACATATGTTCAGAACAGTTTTCTGTATTTTGTGCTAAAAAACGTATACCTACAGTAATACTGTGTACCGCTGAAACATCCATACACTATATTCAGTAAGACTACTAATAAATTTATTATTAAGTAAGGAGAGTTTCCATCAAAATATTCTTGTTATTACGAGTCAACGAAATAACTCTCAGACGACGAAAATTATCGTTAAGCTTTAAATAAAACTCAAATAAAAACAGATGTTACGTTTTATTTTGGTGCCCTAAAAGATTTCGCTTTAGTTTACTGCGAACTTAGCCCTACTATATAATTTTACCTGCTACGTGACTGTGTAAGGTCTTTTGTTAGTAATACAGGTCTGTCTCGGATGGTCTGTGAAGACTGATGCATATTTCATCTTGCGGCTATATTTCCTTTTTTTACTTTAGATGAGACTGCGTAGAGTAATTTACACTCTACGTTTGGATAATTTTTGTCAGGCGAGTCCTATCGTTGTTGATGGATGCATTTATTAACAGCCGATGCTAATTCAGGGAATACAAACATTTGCTCTTCAAGCCATCAGTTGACGTTTTCTTCCCGTCTTGCCGTACACAGCTTACGTTTTCTCTTCAGGATTTTAGAGTTCAGAGTTTCATTTGCTACAATTGCATCAGACAGTTCAATTATTATTTGTTGTATACAAGGTATACACCTACCTGTGTTAATTCCATAGTTTTGGTTTTCTGTCAGTTTATTTTTCTTATGACATCCTTGCAGGTTATGTACGACTTGACTTGTCACTAGTAGTCTGGGGAGTTTTACTATCCACAGTTGCGTGCTCTGTCGCATTTTCTTGCAGGGAACTATTACTTAAATCGGGATATATTATTTGTATAGTTGAGGTTTGGACGCTCTTTCGCGTTATTTTGAATTAACCTCTTTTAAGTTTTTCTTACTCCTTCGTTTTGATGCTGAATTTGTTGAGAGATGTCGTGGCGTTCCTTCGTGTGTCTATCGCTAGATGGCGCATGACGAACTTCAGCTGTCTTCCAGGTGCTGCGCGTGGATTCTTGGCACACGGCTTACTTACGAGGGGCGAGGATTCACTTAACGGACATTAAAGTGGGTGGACGATTTTTCGGCTTGTGCTAATTTGTAGCTGGTGATAATATGGAGAAATTTTAAGCCACGAATTGTCGGATTTGTTCACCGGCTACATAATTTTATCAGCGGATTTTGGTATTTGGAATGGTTGGTCGCGATTTGCGTTGGTGAATATCCGTTGATATGACGCCGTTGGGCGGATTGGATTATTAGCACATTGTGAGTGGCCATTGTTCTTTCTTCGCCGCTCAAGCATCTTAGCGTCCATCTTGAAGTCCGTTTTGCGTCTCGTCTTTGGTTCGCCTCGAATTTAATTCGGTAAGCAGACCTTTCCTTTTTTTTCTTATTAGATTTGTCTTATTTGTTTCTTTTAGAGGTTCTAGTAAAGGGTATTATCTTCCCCGACGAAAACTTATTTTTGGTGAATCCCTATACATGAATTGTGGGTATGGTGTTCTACGTATCGGGACGTTACCGTCGCTATATGTCTGTGCTGGGTGCACGAGGTAGATTGGGGTGACTTTTTTTTCCTTTTGCGTGGAGATCCCAGTTCAGCGTGGGAATCATCCGGACTTGTAGACACCATCGTACCATCGAGCTATCAGTAATATTTTGTGTGAAATTGTAGAAGTCTACGTTCAAGGTCAGAGGTCTAAATTTTAATTTTTAATAGTAAATTTTCTTGTTAAGTATATGTATTGAGCCCCTCCGGCATAGTCTTTAATACACGTTGGGCCTTAAGCCGCACAGTTGATGATTAATCGCTGCATTTTGGTAGCACGTATTTCTTGGATTCTTAGTAAATCCACTAGGTTGGGCTTCACCTAGCCCGGTGTAGTTTCTCTTTTATGACCGTGTAGGTCTGTTAGTTTTTTTGTATATTTTGAATCTTAACAGTGGGGACTATTCGTTGGCACCAAGTGCATTTTAGCTTTAGAACTGTTGCAGTAGTTTGGTACCGATATAAACCTTGTGTAACGGGTTGCTTTAACTGCAAACTCTGGTGCACCACGGTACTGTGGTACACCCTTGAATCCGTTGTTTTTTGATGGTGTACTTATTTTTGGGATCGTGTACTTTTCATTTGGGTCGGCGTCAACGCATTACTTAAGTCTTGCGTATCACAGAAGATCAAAATGTAATAGAAGATTCACAAAATTTCGTAAATACCTGGTCATGTAAAAGGCAAAAAGTCGGCATGGCCATTATTATTCGCTTCTTTGCGTTCTAATAAGTCAAAAGAGTACGGCCAAATTTGAATGGATTCTGAGATAAAGCCACTCAACCATTATAATATTGGCATCGCTTCACAGACGCAAATAAGATGAAGTGAATAAGTAATGCAAATTAGCGCAAGAGTAGTCATTGACAAAATAGAGAAAGACAGAGAGAGAAAAGTTTAAACGTACTGAAATTCGGTAGATTTTAATTCGTATATAAACGTATAGTATTATACGTATGTATGTATGTAAGTACAAAATGTATTAAAAGAATGCTACATCAAAATTCCATTTTCAAGTTAATTTTATATTGGTTTTACGAATAATTAATATGAATGTGCACACTGCAATAACATACCGGACTTTACAGCAAACTCTCATAGATAATCATTACTTTTTACTCAATTCTCTACAGCACCAAAGCAAGCTAATGATATTTTAATACCATTGATTACAATTAATATAAACTAAAGATATGAAATAAATATAGTGTTTGCAATCACGAACTTTAAAACTATATACACGCTATTCAGCATATTTGTACTCCTGAAACATAGGCATTAGTTTATACGGAGATATACTTGGTCTAAAATCAACCAAAACATTAATGTTTCCTGGAATTTTAGTTTTCCTCCAATGCTAGTAAACTCAGAGGCACAATTTTTAGATTGATATTTGCTATGTATGTTTCGTATTTCTCAAACTAGTGGTGCTGCTTGATTTATGTATATTTGATTCAAAATGCTTAAAAAATGCAACGATTATCCCAATATATAAAAAAAGAGATAAACAAAAACCAGAAAACTAAAGGCCAATTTCACTGCTAACTCTGAACAAAATACTAGAAAAAACCATACAGATCCAGCTATCCGAATATTTACAAAAACAAAATATAACCAATACGCCTTCCAAAATACAGGAACTACATCTGCGGCTATTGATCTACTCAACAATATAAAAGAAAAACTGGAAAAGAAAAACACTGTTATCGCCATCGTCATTGATATGAAAAAGCCTTCGATACTGTCTGGAAGCCAAGTTCATAGAGAAATGTGAAAAAATAGGAATTCATGGAAAGGAAAAACCAACTATCCAAACATACCTCTTCGGAAGTACACAAACAGCAATAAACACAAGAGCCAAACAAAGTCCAGTGTATGGAATACCGATGGACTTAGTTGGAATACGATTGACATGGCACAACTGCAAATAACAGGCAAAATATACACATATGCGGACGATGCCTGTATATTATATTGGGGCAAAGAGAGATCAACACAATTGAGCAATGGTACACTCAAAACACTTTAAAAATAAATCAACAAACAACGGAATGCATGATCTGCCAAGCACAAACTAACACACAAGATAAAAATATATAATTATGAAATAAAAGAAGTCGACAAAATAAAATGCCTTGGATTGGTAATACAATAATCTCAAATGGGACAAACATAATAAAGAACTACTGAACAAAAATGCAATGGCCAAAATATACAAAATACAAAAATAATCCCAGAATACGTAAAGAGAGCAATTTACAATGGCATGTACACTTCGCACATGAACTACCTGATTAATGTGTGGGGAGATACTACTAAAACAAACAAGAAAATTACAAAGGCAACAGAACAAAATACTGGAGATAATGTACAAAATGGAAAGAATGACTCCTACAACAGCAATATATAGAAAGACAAGAGAAATGAACATGCAACAAACAATCACATTAAAAAATGTATTACTCATTTACAAAATAGGAAGAAATCTAATAAAAACAAATACAAGATTAAAAACTACTAGAGATATGCACACACATAGAACAAAAAGAGTATCACACTTTCGAATAAACATATTAAACCCAAAAAATACGAAGTTCCAACACAGTTATAACAAAATATTAAATACAACAAAACACCTTAACTACATACAGTACCGAAAGCAAATCAAATACAAAATACTAAAAGGCGAAATATAACGAAGTATACGAAAAGTAAGGAAAAGAAATAGAGGTGAAGCGTTATAGCTGCTAATATAAAACCGACTTACAAAGTTTAACTGACTTTTATTTGAGAGCATCACTACAAGATAAGTCTTCTCCAACCAAAAACTGTGTTGTGTCATATATTAATATAATCTATTATTTTTTAATTGAACATTATTTGTATTAGTACTATACTAAAAGTATAAACTTTTGAGCAAATAAACCATTCAAACGTCATAGATCTAATTTTAAGTGCTTTTAAGGACCCACAATCTATTAGAAAATAAAGCATGTTATATTGGTAGGTACATAAAGTATGAATGGATGATATGTGCATGTATATTATACATAGAACCGAAGTGTGGCAAGTATTTCAGGACTTTAGATATGAAGAGTTACTTTATGCAACCTTATTACTTTATCCGTCAAAAGTGTGTAGTAGCGTTCAGAAAATGGCCAGTTTAAGCAGCAGGAAGACCTTGTCCTTAACACCGACGGCAACAACGGATTGGGTGCATAGACTTTTCTGGCAAAACTGGCCACCATACTAGCATCCAATACTACTACTATCCAGAATATTGTATAATGTACCGCAAGTCTGGTTTACGGATTGAGATGCGTCCCACTTTGCAATCAAAAAAATGAAATATCTAAGATATGTCCTTGCACGGAATACTGAGTAATACAGGATGCCATAGAAGATTGTGTAAGAGTCTCTATGATCAGAAACTCACTCAGATTACTTACAAGAACTCGAACTGGATTATTGCGTACCGATCAAATAATACATTGCCTTCTGAGCTATCCCATGTGAGATTGTCGAAGTGCACAATGAACTCTCTGTACGTTGAGGTACATCGGTTAGACGAACCTGGATTAAGCAAACTCCTCTCAGCCCAACAGGGTAATGACCAAATAGACCTATTTGTGCACTAATAACGGAATAGTTGTGATCGTAGATTTAGTTGGTGATACATAGGTTTCAAGTTTATGTTAAAATCAATTGTACGCGTATTCTCGGAATAGTAGGTATATCGTTTTAATTATTCCACGTTAGGATGTGTAATTATCGTATCTTTGCTTTACTAAATTTTCGTTAAGAAGTAAAACGCTTTATTAGAAATAGGTTAAATAGAAAGAATTTTTCTATACACTAGCTAGTCAGTTTAAATTGTGGTTGGTATTTTTCATAATCCTGTGCACTCTTATCCTTTGCGCAGGTAGTCTTTTCACGCAAAACATGCAAATTGTCACGGCGAGCCATCACGTCGCAAAATAATCATATCAATCATGTAACAAAACAAAAATGCAACTATTATTACATATCGAACAATTGGTAGCAATATTATGGTGCTCAAAATCAGTTTATTATACTAATGCCAAACTAAAACGTTAAATAAATTTTCTCAAATTATATGCGTCTCATTTTTGCAGCAACCCCTTTACCATTCACTAAACTATCTAATAAAAATTATTTGTAACATCTAAGTCGCTAACATAAAGTACGTTTCCATTTTCACATACCACTGCATCCAAATATCACTGTACAAATGTAAGCTTGTATCTAATATCATTAACAATTATAAAAGAAACATTTCTGACAATATTTACATTACTTAAAGGACTATTTAATTAAAACAAAAGTTGACGATTTAAGAAATTAATTAATACATCAACACGAAAAATTAACTCACATTGCATTATCTGAACGAATTTTATAAACAAAAAGATATGTTGAAAATAATTTAATACTAAAGATGTGTAATGTAATAATATTTAGGTTTTTCCAGTAAACGGGCATTTAAGCTTGGTACAGTAAACTTTGGAAATGGTTGGGAGTCAGATCAGCAAACTATCTTGGGAATCTATAGTAATTTATTTAATAACGCAGTAATAGCGCAGTAATAGCGGGAAATTATATTTACTACTTGATATATATAACAGAGCAAAACAAAACATTCTGGTAAATGACTTCGTCATTATACCCGCGCAATTAGAAAATTGTTATGTACAAAACAGCCAAAGAAAAGTAATGTCTGACAGTATTAGAAACGGCCCTCGATATTCAAAAACACTGAAAGCTACAATACTTTAAGCTTCTAATGGAATCAGTGTCAGTCGCCAGGAGCAAGTATATACAGATGGCGAAACCTGGAAGCATTCAGAATATATGATATTAGGACAATATACCTCCGTGTATCAAACGGAAATACTAGCAAACTAGAAACAACCTGGAACAACAACCCAGGGTCAGCCGATTCTATCGAATAATCAGGCGGCACTAAAAACATTGTTATCTTATCAGACAACCTTAAAACTAGCTTGGGATTGCCTGAAAAACCTAAGAGCTCTGGCAAAATATACCAAAGTTTATTTGGCATGGCTGGCGGGATATAAACGCATATCAGCAGAATTGGCACACAAGCTGGCAAGAAAAGACTGTCCAACAATATTCACTGGACCAGAACTGGGTCTGGTAACAACTAAGAAATACGCAGTGTCTGAGAGCATTACAAAAACACACCAGGTACATTGGAAAAACGTTGAAGGGCAGTTACACAGTAAAAGGATGATGGGGCGCAAGTCCAGCATTTACAAGCAGATGTGCTGATTTTTGGCCGAGTACAGCTTAGAACTGCTACGTATCTGCTAACAAGACACGGCTGTTTAAACGAGTATTTGCATAGAATTGGCGTCTCTAAAAATGAACCTATTTGCAGACTATGCAATCAGGAATAGGAGACAGCGTGCCACGTTGTATTTGAATGCGCTGTATTGGAACAACTGATACCGTCATTGCTGGTACCAACTAACCTATTAACAGGTCTACCGGAAAGAAATTTACCACACACACTATTAAAGCTAGTAAAAGGGACTAACCTGTATGTATATGTAAAGAAATTTACTAGGCACGGAACATAGAATAGGCAATAGGCCGCGGTGTTAACGGGATGATGTAAAGACCTGAGTCTTATTGGACTCAGATACTATTTACCATGTTTCGGAAACACATCTTCTTTACTTCTCTCTAATATATTACTAGTTTTATCGTATTATTACAAATTCTCTTAAAAACTATGTTTTTAGTTCTTACTTCTGTGTCATGTTAACGTAAAGACTCCTTTATTAATGTGGTAATACAATTTTTTTCCTATTCACTGCAGTATTTCTATTTTACTAAAATTCGCGTAATAAAATGTATTATAATTTTGTAGCGTCCAAGCAAGAGTAAACATTAAGTTTAGGTCAAATTACTAAGTATCCTTTTTATTTAGGTGTTAGTATTTCATTTAGAGTATTGAAACTTCTAAAATCTTGTTCACACCGTTATTAATTATAAATAAATAGGAACCAATTTACAACCTGCTGTAGAATGCTGCTACGTATACACAACTACTAAAATAGGACCTTTGAATTTGTGATTATTTCTGACTATTAAACTCTTGCTACAAAGAGAGCTACTATTTTTAACTTATACTATCGATTGCACTGTCACGCATAACCACTTGAGAACACTGTCAGCAGTCTCACTTACTAAATTGGAGATCTGGGCACTTGAGAATTGCAAATGATTTTAGCGATTAGTGTTGCAATGATAAAGGGTAGATTTAACTTAGGCAACATCACCGAAAACTTTTCACATATTTAACATCCTTTTACGAGCTAGCAAGTTTGCCAATTACACTATTAACAATTAACTTGGTGTAGAGATAACAACTGCTTAATTAAAAATTGTCTTCTGCAATTTTGTATTGAAGATACTGGTCATAAATATAATTGCCGCTATATTGTATTAGGTATATCTTCATATCCGAATCTTTTAATAAACACATGATTAACCTAATTTTAATCTGAGAACTAACTTAACTATTGCAACAGTATTATTTAAATATCGTTTATTTTCTAAAATAGAGCCGCTTAATAGAAACTTGCAATTTCTGTATCTAAGCTTTATACTGAGATGTACAACATTACATTCATTCATCACAGCTACTTTCAGATGTACGGGCTGTTTTGACGGTCACAAGAGGACAAGATTAAGGTTGTATTATCTGATCCGCTGTCGGTCAACTTGAGAAGGATATTTAATTGTCGAAGTTTACGTCTGCCGTGAGTCATGGCTAGTTTTATTTAAAAAGGTCGCATCCAGCGGAAGGACATCCTGACTGTTGAGTTATTGCCCTCTGTTATTAAATAGCGCCATCAGCTAAACATAACTTGTAGAAGGCGGGTCAAACACTTGCAAGAGAATAATTAAATGTCTCATACACAGTTGGAAACGTTTCAATCTTTTGTTTCATAAATCTTTCATTTATGAGCGTTATGTGTAGTATTTTATGTATCACATGAGTGGACACAAACTACTATTAGTAGACGTAGCTGCTTCAAATTCTTTGGTTTTTAAAGTGATTTTATAAAATTTGTTTAGTTTAACAATTTCGATTTCGACGGATAGTTCTCAGCATACCCATTATGTCTATTGGCATGTGTGATAGGTACTTGAAATGATAAAGGAGTATCTCTGCTAGGTGAGCAGTTTTATGATTTACTTAGAGACTTATGAGAAATTAACGTTCACTTTTGCGGATAGATACTCATGAAATTTTAATTGGTAGGATTCTTTGGTTTAAATACGATATCCGCCAGAATAAAGAGTACCGAAAGATGGGTGCTATGGTGTTGTTTAGTTCAAATGAATTTGTTATTATCGACTTAATTGTCATAAGTTGTCATCACTGTTGCACTGCATTTGAATTTGAATTCAAAATAGCGGCGGTAAAAGTGTTTTTGGCAGAACATTATTTTCGCTCATACGGAGATGGTCGCAATGATGGTTCAAGCTTACAGCAACAGTTAGATATCGACAACAGTTTAATAAAGCAGCCCCCATATTTGGTGTTGTTGAGAAATTTCGTAGTGTATTGTGTCAACGTAAAAGATCTTCAGGTCGACGAAAAACCGTATGTTCTAACAAAAAAACGCGCGTTGTGCACTCACCGTAAAGAAGCCTTAGGAGAACTGTAAACTCAACATCGGTGAAATATCTACACATTGCGTCGTACGCTCACATTAATTGGGGAGTACCCCTACCTAATTCAAGTTGGACAACGACTAAACGCTCGGAACAAATTTGCAAAGCCAATCTATGTACTGTGGTGGCATACAGACAACAAGATGGTGCAACGAGTAAAACAGCTGCGCCCACCTTAAACATCATCCGTCAGCAGTTCGATGATAGAATAGTTTCCAACAGACGTTTAATATCATTCGCATTCACTGAATATGATGGCCAGCTGATGCGTACATTTGGGGTATGATGAAAGAATTAAATTTGGCACAGAAAATCCACGTCAGAATACTGCAAATCTACGAGAAACTAATCGGAATTTTATCGGCCTTATCTTTAAGTAATAATATCAACTGAGCCACAAATAACGTTTCATAATAAGCAATGCATAAAAGCAATTATGTGTAATATTGATTAAACAATTTAACCTATATGTCCTATGTAACTGGCTGACGTTTGTTAATCATAGTAATTAATACTTTTTTAAGTATCCCATGGGCGGATGACCCCGTGCGGCCGCTCGGCCAGAAAGGCCTATTGTGCTCTATATCGTTTAGGCCTTCCATCCCAGTTGCACCTGTGAGAAAAAGAGTGCGAACTGGTCGAGAGTTAATTTCTCTAGTTCGTCCCATCTCGCGACCCCAAAGTAGCTCCGCCTTCCCACGTCTCATGCAGGGCACTCGGATAGCAGATGCACGGGAGTTTCCTCCACGTCTCCGCAGCTTCTACACTGGGGAGAGTTAGCTAAGCCCATGCGAAACAGGTGTTTATTCAATGTTCAGTGCCCAGTCAGGATGCCTGTTTGCATCCTTAACCTGGGCCTGCTCATGACTTTACGGAGCCTGTCCTGGTGCGGATGAACACCCAGGATTTTGCAGTGTCTCATTCCAGTGAGTCCCCTCTAGTGGGACCGGTGTCTGGCAGCGACCTGAGTCCTGACGAAAGCCTTGACGCAACCATAGGAACTCCCACACGTCGGTTCCGGACCTATGTGTAGTCATTCACTAGCTGCTCTGGCTAACCCGTCAGCAATTTCATTCCCCCTAATCACGGAGTGGCCCGGCAGCCATGTCAGCGTAACGCTGTGAAGTTCAGCCAGTTGTTTCAGCTTCCTGTGGCAGTTTAAAACTACTTTGGAATCAAACTTGACAGCTTGTAGTTCTTTGGGGGCACCCTGGCTGTCCAATAAAATTTCCACCACTTCATTCCCATGCGAGGAGGTTAAAATTTCTTCCGCGCACGTCTGAATGGCTATAATTTCGACCTGGAAAACGGAAGGGGAGGATCCCAGGCTGATGGATTCACCATGTAGCTCCCCGTCTTTCCTGATTCCAATGCCCCGTGCCCTTTGGCGTTTTGGAGGCATCTACAAACCAACGTTGAAGCTCTTGCTTGCGTTTGCAGATGTCGGTTGTAGCAGTCTCCCTGGTAGGGATAATTACTTTATAGTCTCTAGTGAAACTAAAGATGGGCGGGATCCTGTCCGGCCTAACGGTCAGTGGTGCCGTATTTTCGATGTAGGTGAAGATGCCAGTATGGTCACCGGTTCTGCCAGTACGGCCTTTGCATCCACTACATTTCAACTTGTAGGCCCCCAGGGCAACCTCTGACCACAACACCAGGTGCAACGGAAGGAGACCAAGTATGGCCCCCATGACTGCCGTCGGCGTCGAAGACATGGCCTCCGTGATGCCCAAGCAGCAATCCTCTGAATTCGTCAATTTGGCGTCCAGGATTATACCCAGATATTTCGCCTCGCCGGATATTTGTATCTTGGCGGCGAAGATAGTCGGACACCGGAGTTCGGACAGTTTCCTTCTCCAAGTGAACGGGACCATTATGGTTTTCTTCTCTCTACGAGGCTGAGCGCGACTTGCATCCTTTCGGATACTACGCCCCCAAACCTACCCTCGATGTCCAGGAAAGTAGCCAACGCAATTCTCTTGTTCCTGAAAGTGGTCTCCACTACTCGTATGAACTTGTGGATTGCCTGCTCGCAGGATTACAGTTTGATAAGCATATTGATGCTCATGTAAAAGCCATCCTGCCAGTACAGACTCTCTTAAGTGCTTATCAATTATCTTCTCCAACGTCTTGAGAACGAATGAAGTAAGGTAGATAGGTCGGTAGAACTTCGCTTCCGCATAGGACTCCCTGCCCAGCTTTGGAATGAAGACCACCCTGGACCCTCTCCAGCTAATGGCTATGTACCCCGCTGCTAGTGTTGCCCTTAGCAGAGTACATAGGATTGGGGACAGCGATTCCAGGCCCTGTTGTAGGAGTGCCGGGAATATGCCGTCTGTACCAGCCGATTTGGGGGGTTTGAACGAATCAATAGCTCATCGAATTTTTGAAACTGGAATTAGTTTCCATGCCAGGTTCCAGTCGTCTTTCCGTGCTCTCAGACTGGGTATCTGAGCTAGGCTCTGTCCCTCACACTCCCTCCCTGCCCGGGTCTGGATGATCTGGGAGCCCGGAAAGTGCACTTCCAGCAGGTGCCTGAGAACCTGTTCCTCGGTTTCTGCCTTATCACCATTAGGCATATTCAGAGTTCCTATTTTGTGGTGCTAAGGCTTTTCGGATTCTGGAGAATTCATGAGTTCCGTCTAGTTCTTTACAGAATCCTTTCCATGAGTCACGTTTTGCTTTCCTCGGAGCGCAGTTATATCTAGTTAACGACGCTCTACCCATGATCCAGTATTTTTGGCTCGGTTGTAGAGTTTTCTGGTGGTAGCCCTCATATCAGACAGCTCCCTCGTCCACCATGGTGTATCCTGGTTGCTTGCCTTCACTTTTGTGAGGCAACTTGCCTCGTAGCAGGTTATAATGGCAGACCGCACGCCTTCAGCTAGGACTTCGATGTCGGCGGCGGTTGTAATGGTTTTTGGGCAGAATTCTAGTTTCTGAACCAGTCGCTCCCTATAGGCGTCCCGTTTGCAGTTTATAGGGTTTCTGTATGATATTTTGCTTACCTGTGGTACTTCAATATTGAATCTTACGTACCTGTAGTCGGAGAGAGACGGCTCATCCGAAACATGCCACTGTTTCACCCACGACGCTAGACGTGGCGTGCATACCGTAATGTCGATAACCTCTGCCCGGCTGGCAGTCACAAGGGTTGGTTTGTGTCCGCTGTTTAGGGTGACTAACCTTTTTTTCAACAAGAAAATTTGTTAATAACTCACCTCGTTTGTTGATGTCCTTGCTGCCCCGCACATTATGGTGCGCGTTGGGGTCACATCCAAGTAGGAGGTCCCTTTTTCTCTCTCCCGCATAGGCCGCAAGTGCTCTCACCTCTGGGGTTGGAGGTGGACCCTCTTGGTTATACGGGAGATATACACATCCTAGTACGAGATTCCTTACCCCAGTTCCGTTCATCCACTGGATTTTGGCGGTGGTCAGGTCCCTGGAACAGTGGTCCCTAAGCGGCAAATAGCGTAGGTTGTTTCTAATAAACAGGCAGGCTCCTTCACCGGGGCAATCCCCATATAGTAAAATCCAGCCTCTGATCCCAGCGCCGCCCACCTTGCCCCTGGCTACCCAGGGTTCTTGTATGAAAACAATATCAATGTTTTTACTTACCACGTAGGCTTTGCAATACTTACTTGTTAATTTGAATTGTAATTGTGGATGACACTTTGGAGGTAAGTATAAATTCTCTAAGCTCAGACGTGGCTGGTATCTCTATCTTACTCTTTTATGGCCTACGCTAGATTTTTTTTATCACATTACCTAGTTAAATACAAGCTTCGATAGCTAGGCCTACAACTCAAGTTGTACTATTTTACTCGTAAATTTCAGCAAAAAATTACGGTAATTGACAAGATGTACAGTACTTGGTCCTTGGACATATGTACAAACATTGTCGTAAATAATTTACAGTCATAATGTAATGAAATACATAATGTCTCCTAACATATATCGGATTGTCCCATTTATCAGTAGAAGGAAATACTCGCTAGGCACAGTATTTCTAAATGGTGTGCAACTAAACTACTCCAGTGAAGTTAAATATCTAGAGATTACTCTCGATTGGAGGCTAAACAAAAATGAACATAAAGTTCACAAAGTTCTCCAAAAGCCTACAATGGCTTTTTGGACGTAGCAGAGACATTCTGAAAGAACTTGGGGTCTTAAACCAAAAATAATATACTGGGTAGATCAAATGGTTTTGAGACCCCTGGTCGCGTACCCTAGCCTAGCATGGTGGCCAAAACTCAACAAAAAGATAGTGCAAAGTAAGCTGCAGAATCTGCAGCGGCTAGTATGCCTGGGGAATAGAAGCGATGCGCACCTGGCCAACTGCCTCAATGGCGATATTACTGGGGCTAGCATCCCTGCACCTGGTAATTAAGAGGACACCTAAGGATTCTAGGTGACCTCCGAGATTAGATTCAATACTTAAACAAGCCAACGTACAGCTTGACTGTCAAACAATTTTTCAAGCGGACATACATACCATAGATCTTTTCGTCCGAGGAAACCTAGAAAAAGGCCTGAAAAATGCAAACATCTACATATGTACCGATGCCAGAGTGCTTTGAAAGATCTAGCCACTCACAGGGTTGTGTTCAAGTTGGCCTGGGAATGTCGGATGAATATGATGCAACCGTCACAAATAACCCTAATGTGGGTTCCAGGGCACACTAATGCCAAAGAAAATAGAATGGCGGACGAACTTGCGCGGACATGCACTTCATTGGACCCGAACCCTTCTTTCGCGTATCAAAACACCAGATCACGAACGACTTATAGAATGAGAAGCAAAGGAAATGGCATCCCTCTGGAGGAAAACACTGGAACAAACACAGGCGCAGATATTTATCAACTGTTCGCCTAATAGTAATAAAAAACTCCTTGATCTAAGAAAATCAGACTTACTGAGCATCAGCATCTAGCCGTTATCGTGATTGACACTTCAAGTTAACGTGACCTACTGACTTTCCTTACCCACTTCTCACTCTAACTGACTTTTGAAAGAGCCACTTACACTAGCGATGAAACGTCGACTTTGTCGGTTCTGTCCTTTTATTTATTTATTTGTGTACTTTTTTTTATTTCCTGTTGTGTAAAGTACCGTAACAGTAACTAAATGAAGGGGTTACTACGGACTACTACGTATCACGAGAGCAAAACATTGAAAAGCACGGCAATGTCTTCGAATATTTATTAACTTAGTAAAAATTTTGTCATGCGAAAATTATTTGTTTGTTATGTTTGTTGTTTTTATTCTACTGTTAAAGTAATATTTTATTATGATTTTCCATCATCTACATAGAATTTATACGGACGGATATACTCTGATTAAGCACAAAATGCCTACAATATTGCAACTTTTATAGAGTATGTACGTACGTACATACATATGTACATACATACATACTTGCAGTCGTAAAAAATTGGATAGAGTTTGCGCGTATGTATTTTTATTACCTTTTTCTATTATATCTAATAGAGCAATATCCCTTCTTTGAGAAGGCAAATGATATGTCTTTTCTTCATCGAAAGTTATCCTTTAGAGATGCAACATATGAAATAATACATAAGCCCCTTTTACAAAACTATTTTTTTTTAAATGGATAAAGAAGGTGGTATTTAAAGTTAGTGTTTTAGAACACATGGAAAAAAAAGAAAATGCTTTATTAATAGTAATAATATTTCAAAATCATACAACTTTAAATTATAAATACTGTTTAAAGTAAATGTATGATAAAACAAATCTAATAAACTTTTACTTCTCACAACATTTTAAATTTAAGTAATATATGTCTACATGTTTTGACTTTAAAGATTATATTTCACATTATTTTAAAATTCGCTAAATTAAGCCAAAACGTGTAGACAAACATCTAACTGAATTTTACGAAAAGGAACAATTTAGATGTTTTATTTGATAATAAATAATATGGTAATACATAAACTGTGAACTTTAGTAAATAAAGCCGACAAGACTGAACATAACTCAAAGTATAATGTGAAATTTATTATTGCTATATCATGTATACATACTTTTACATACAGTAATGTAGTCGCCGTAAACTAGTACGGAATTAGGGTTTTTTTAAAATTGTAAAGAAATAAAATACCAATTTAGCGTTTGACGTTTCGGATGTTATTTCATCCTTTTTCAAAAACAACAAATGTGGTAAACGTAATTAAAATGCTAGTTTGGACAATTACAAACATGTTAAAAATATGAAATTCAAGTTATACACTTTAAAAATTGTTAAAAACTTTAAAATTGATGTAACATCATAGTCAGAGAAGTGGACAAGGCAAGAACTGCCTAATTCCTAATTCCGTGCTAGTTTACGGCGACTACATTACTAGTATCATCGCAACGTCGGAGTTACATTCGAGTTCTTCATTTGCAATTTCATATACATACATATATCTATATACAGGATGTCCAAAGTTATCGGCGCACTATTGCTATCTTAGTTATTTCTGTAGCTACGATTTTAGTTAAATGAGCAATTTTTTTGTGTTTTTGACGCTGATTACTATGGAGTTCTTGAACAAACAATTGAATAACGCATTCCCGAGAAATTTCGAAATTTATAATTTTTTTAAATGGTACCCCTGTATTATTTGTACATATTTTTGATCATCATAATATTTTGAACAAAAAATATCCAGTACATAACTATTCTTAACGCAAAATAAACAAAGGAGAAGCGTTCATAGTTCAAAAAATTATTAACATGTAGGTAATTCTATGTAGGTGCTGGAAAATCATAATAAAATATTACGTTAACAGTAGAATAAAAACAACAAACACAATAATCAAATAATTTTGCTTTTGTATTATAAAAGTTTGCCTAACTCAGCAAATGTTCGAAGACATTGCCGTGTTGTTCAATACATTTCTCGGCTCTCGCAATAACGCTATGTGTGCCTTTTCTAATAGTTGGACCAGAAATATTATTTAAGGTTTGCCTAATACTATTTTCAAGTTCCATCACATTTTGATGTCGCTACTTGTAAACCGCATTCTTCACAAAACCCCAAAGATGAAAATCGAGAGGTGTCAAATCATGAGAGTGTGTAGGCCAACGAATAGGCGCGTTGGTTCGTATCCATTTTTGATTAAATGTATTATTTAGCAAATTAGTAGTATTATCGAAGTTATGAGCCGGTGCCCCATACTGTGGAAAATAAATACGGAGCCTATGAAGCAGTGGCATATCATCTAAAAGATTATCCAGAATTTCTGTTAATAACCCAACATAGCGGTCTCCAGTTAAGGTACCATGATAGAAAACTGGACCTACAATTCTGTTACCCATTAATCCACACCACACATTCCCAAATTGTACAAATTAAACTAATTTGATCGCAAAATTTTTGTGCATATATGTCCCCACACAAAAAAATCAGCTGGAGTTAAGTCTGGAGAACGTGGTGGCCAATTTACAGTAGCGTCATTACCTCTATCTATCCATTTGTTTGGGTATACTTGATTTAGGTAGTTTCGAACATCTACTGAAAAATGTGGTGGAGCTCCATCGTGCATGTACCACATATCTCTCCGAAGTTGAAGAGGTAAATCGTCTAACAAATCTGGCAATGTACACTAGGGTGACAGAGTAAAATAGACACGTACTAATAAAAATAAAAAAATATTCTAGTTATATACATAATATACTTTGAAATGCCTAAATGTACTTAATATTTACTCAATCCACCTTTGCTGGTGTGAAGAATTGCAATTCGTCAGGGCATGGAATCTATTAAATTATTTATGGTCTCTTGGGATATATTTAGCCATTCCTCTGTAACAGTAGGTACAAGTTCATTTTTATTACTAGCTTTCCGGGATCGTTTTGCCATATTTTGTTGAAGTATGTGCCACACATTCTCAATTCGGTTCATGTCCGGTAATTGCCCTGGCCAGGGAAAAATTCAAATCCCCTACTCATTCTTGCACGCGGTTGTCGTTCTTGCTTCGTTAAGATCTATCGAACCTTGTAAGCGTGGAACAGTAGTTACAATACTAAACTCTGACCTAATCTCTTCTATACATTAGCCAATACCCTAATGTCAATAGACATTTATTACTTAATTCTTAGAATTTGAATCTTTACATACGTAGCCATAAATCTTTACCAGGTGTCTATTTTACTCTGTCACCCTAGTGTATTTTGTAAAAATTGCAAGTAGATGTCTCCCGTTAGTCTTTGTGGAAGAATAACAGGACAAACAGTTATGCCAATTATTCCAATCCACACATTAAGTTTAAATTCGTGTTGAAAATGACTTATCTTGATTGCATGCGGGTTTTCAACTGCATAAACGTGTTTGTTATGGAAATTAGTCTCTCCTCTAGCGAAACAAGCTTCATCCGTAAGCAAAATAGTGTTGCCAAAGTTTAAATCTGCTTCTCTTTGCCCATTTACAAAGCAACAAAAACCCAGGCGCATTTCGGGATCATGATCTAAAAGATCTTGAACTGCTATTTTATGGTATGGATATAGCAATTGTTCTCTAAATCGCTTTTGAATACTCTATTGAATAAAAATTATTTCGTGTCTCTACTACAGACAGCGAAAAAAAATATGTTCACTTTGATAATGGTCATGCGTGTTTCATTCACTTTCGGTATTAGTATTTTCTTGAAATTTTCTCGAAAAATTCAACCAAAAATTCAAGGCCGCATAGCGCCCAAACTAAGCGACTTTGGATTAAGGTAAGTTTACTTAAATCGGCTTATTTTGATCTAAGGAATATGTGGTAGGCGTGTGTAAAGACCTTTTACAGACACCTTATATATATAAATAATAGCAAAGGCTTCCACGGTCCGAGCCTATATTATGAGGATTTCCGGGTGTTGGTTAGTAAAATATGCAAGGTTTTCGTCTCTAGTGCTGTTGACACGTCGAGTTACCATGACCTTCTGGTACCCTCCAGACCCCCCTTTTGCCCCTGAAGAACCCACTTACATTAGTGGCGAAACGTCGAGTTTTTTTATTGTATATCTTGTGCACTTCTTTATTTGCACTTAACCTTGTTAGCAACCTACTTAACAATGACAAAAAAGGCAGGCATACACACACATATGTACACCCGGCCTCTCCACTCCTACTCTCTATCTTTCGCTAAAGCTGGCAACTACGTGCATTGAAGTGAGCTCCCGACCCTAATTAGAAATTTACGTTTACTATATAACAAAACTACTCCTAGTTAAACAACTTAAAACTAACGACACTAAACATTGGCTCAGTCTGTATACCTGTACCATTATTAGACATTGTAATTAAAAATAATAATACAATAAGAGATAAGTATAATTTAATAAAATAGTAGCTCCAATACCATTGATATCACCATCTATTCTATTTGAAGCTTTGAGTCCATATTTACGCTTTTGGCATTTCATAATTTTAGT
>SMLS01073151.1:0-35293 GCA_004785975.1 Popillia japonica | reverse complement strand
AGCGCGCTAGGCACTGCGTTTATTAGTATAATTATGATAACCAATATATTTAATCACAATTTTCGCTATTTATGGAACCTATTCGGAGAAATCGTTGTAAGAGAGAAAAATTTAGACTTAAGGAGGAGTATGTATATGATTGCAAATGTTTTCAATTATTCCAATAAATGTATGAATGTCAGTGCTGCCGTTCAAAAATCAAGTAAAGTTTTGGGCTGCTCGGAGCATGTAATATATAATATAAAACAGGAGCAACATACTGTTTCATTATTTAATCCAAAACAACCTAAAAAAAGGAAGAGCATACAAGTAAATGACCGATGACATACACATGATCAGCTCACGCAAGCACATATTCGATATGTCATAGTCTATAGTTCTTTTATACAAAATATGGAACCTATATTAAATGCAATTCTTGATGTTGTTGATGCTGATGATGATCTGCCTGACTTTAGTCGATCAACTTTACATAGACTGTTACACGATATGAGTTTTGAATATAAAAAAGTAAGATGGAACAGCATACTCACCGAACGAGATGACATTATTCGGTTGAGGCATAAATACTTACGAGAGGTCAAGAAATTTAGAAAAGAAGGTACAATGTACTTATTATACTATTGACGTGTAAATATATTGAAAAGGAAATGTGGATAGAAGATAATTTGCAATATAACATTGAAAAATTTATTATTCGTGCATCAAATTCATCTTCGGAAGAACAAAATTAATTAATTAACATTAATGAATAACATTAATAAAATTATGCGTTTGCACAGATTCTTAAATACAGTGAAATCTCTGTTAACGGACATCTCCGCTGAAGGGTCACTTCCCTTGGACGGACAATTTTCTTGGCCCCTTGAATTTCCTATAATATTTGTTAACAACCTAAACTCTATTGGCCGGACACTCTCTTGAACAGACGCGGACAGTACTTTATAGAACATAGTTAAACAAAACTGTCTCCTGTACGGACAGGTTGACATCATCGACATCACCGCTTATATTTTGCGTCGTAGTGATTATACATTTGCTGCGTATTCCTCTACATTTGTACACATATAGTATGTACATATTTATGTTTGTCCATATTTAGTACGAGTGAGTATAGTGCAATGATAAGATTTATCTATGGCAAATTATCAAAAGAACGGGTTAGCATGAGAAATTGCTTGTGGGAAAACACATAAGCTAACCTGGTTGTGAAATCTCTTCCGGTCACGTATAAAGCAAATAGAAAAGCGTGGATGACGTGCGACATCATGAAAGAATGGTAGCGGGAATTTGATCATAGAGTGGGTATACCAAAAAGAAAGATTATACTATTCTTGGATAAGGCGGCATCTCATCCACGGGATCTCAAGTTTGAAAATATTGAAAGAATATTTCTTCCGCCAAACACAACATCGATCTCTCAGTCCTTGGACCAAAGAATAATAAAATGTTTTAAAAGCTACTACAGGACAGCAATTTTAAAGCACATTTTATCAAAAATTGATTAATTAATGAAGCACTAACTTCTATGATAGAACATGTCGAAACAGTAGACCAATCTGAGGAAGATTCAGAAATAGAAATTGACCATGAAACCGATAAAATCATATCAAGAAGCGCTTCAGAATACACTATTCTTAAAAATATTTCCAAAAAGGAATGGCGATGCCAGAGCATTACAGCTCACAACAAATTTGGAAATTTATTTAGAAAATGCATTTGTAAAGAGAAAAGTAAAACAAACCAGGATATTAGACTTAGCTCTTACATGTAAATCTGCAAATCTCTATAGGGTAACCTAATGTTATGTTATTATTGATATTATTGATATTGTTCATACTATCTCCCTATTCATGTCAGCAGTGTAAAATTAAAATAATAATTAAAAAAAAATTAAATTAAATAAATTAAATTAAATTAAACTTTTATATTAATTAATTACTAATTAATTAGTAAAAATCATCATTAACGAAATTAACGAATCATTAACGAAAAATACAACATTTTAAAAGCAAGTGAAAGTTTTATAAGTGCCCATTAGACCTTCAACATCAAAATTAAACTAGTGAACGTGAAGAAAAGAGAAACAAGATTGAAAACGACAGGGAGGAGTTTGTAACGCACATAGGAGGATATTGGATAAGGAAAACACACACACACACATTTAATTACATTGGGAAATTACAGGTAAGGGTTGAGGGTGGTTTAGTTAGATAAACATTGTAAAAATTTTTTAATCATATTATAATCTGGTTCTTTTTAAACTGTTTATATATTTTTTATTTCGTGTCATTAGTGACACACACAACACTACATTTAAAACTAAAAACTTCAATCTTTGCTTTCGCTTTATTTTGAGCGGACAATTCCCTTGAACGGGCCAAATTGTTGGTCCCGAAGCTCTCCGGCCAAGGAAAATTTCACTGTAAATAATTATATGTACGTGCAGAACAACCTCTATATACCATTGAAAACGTTTAATGCTCATGTTCCAACTCCGGTTGAAATCTATTGAACCAGGTTGAAACCATCACATCAGATCGAACACAATAAAAAATTAATTTGTTAAAACCCATGTATATTCGAAAACGTCTATTATTATTTACGTTATGATTGGTTTTAGTACTCATGAAATGTAAATAAAGGTTATGATTTGATCGTCTGAAATGTCAAATAATTAATTAATTAATAATCAGAAATAACAAACTACAGCTGATTGTACGATTTGCCAACCGTGTATCGAATTCTCATAAGACGTCTACTGCATACCCAGGTTGAGACGATCTGTAGAGTACAACAGATCAATACTTTCCGAATAAGAACGAGATTTTAGAACTAATTTGTACAGAAATGACCGCAAAAAATACATATATTTTCGTATTTTTTAAACACGCTTAACAAATACATATAATTGTTAAACTAATTCGAAATTGGAACACAACTACATACATACAGTGCTGTGAATATTTATAGATTATTGATTAATCTCCCATAAATTTAGATAGCGCTCAATAGTAACGAAATATATTTTTAGAGAATGATTTCTTACAGCAAATATAGGTAGGTACTTTAAAAACGTTTTGTTAACATGAGTTTTAGAAACAAAAGATATAGTCGTGAACAAATATAGGTTATTTTTTTTTCTTTGGTCAATTAGTAAGAAGTACTTTTACTATTATTCTTCATAACTTCTAGTAGCCTACGTGATAGACTTTCAATTAATTTATTCAACACATCATGTTCAATGTTATCCGAAGCTTCTACAATTCAGATGCAGGTTTAATGTCAGCAATTTTAAAAGACTTTAAAAGATAGGTGTTCATTTAAAACACCTTGGTATTTTTGGGCATTCATTCGCACATCCACAACTCTCACCCCCGTTGTGCCCCAATGCAGAACAAGATAAAAATTTTCTCTATATTCTGAGATTGTGCTAGCAGTAATTGAATCCATCAGGTTCATCTAAATTATTTTTTTTATCACTGAAAACTATGTGGTAAAATAATTCTCCGCAACATACTTTTTTTGCAAAACTAAGCCTACCTTTGACGCTTTTGTAATTGCGTTTTTTTTGCATTTTGACGCATTTGTGGCGACCTCCAGTTGTAATTCATTTCGTAAGAACACTAGGATCACATTTTAAATTCATTCTTCTAACAATTTACAAAGAAATAGCTCCTGTTAAAGACATTTTTTGCAAAACTGCCCGCTTGATTTTATCAGAGAATCTAAATGGTCTTCCTGATCGGCGTTTATTCGCGTAGTTTTCAACGCTCTTTCGTAAAAACGTACCCACAACATCTTGCGAACGATTGAGTCTACGACCAATTTCAATTTGTGTCGTTCCACAATTCCTGAAGTCGTTATATACTGCTTAAAGTTGCTCAATAGAATTGCATTATAATTCCAAATATGTATGTATTTTAAAATCTTAAACACGCACATACATAAATTGATGCCCTAGCCAAATGTGCAATACAGTAAATACGCATCATCAAACGGTAGCTAAAGTACATACATACATACATAGCCAATACTCAAAGACAGAGTAGCTAGTACGTCTGGATAAATATGTCTAATTAACATTACAGTATTAGCTACACACGCCTGTGCACGATCAAGTTATCTATGGGTATAATGATCTAAAACAAATTAGTACTGTAAATTTCCAAACGCCGTACACAATTCTATAGAAAGAGCGAATCCAAATAAAATTTAAATTAGATATTGCATGAAATAATGACAATACGAACAACCTCATCTTTCAATCACATCTGTGTTCAAGCATTGCACGAAATTTATTATAAACTTCAATATTTCCTCGTGAATTAGAGGAAAGTCTAATGGATTTGAATGATGGATTTCGTAATATTGATTACTCGTGCACTAGAATGGTAGTATGTAAATCTCTGATGATTGAAAACAATAACGTTATTAAAATATAACAGCGTCAGGGTAAGAATAGCGTTTGTCCACGTCTTTGCATTTCAATAGCCTAACATGAATTAACACTATTACTTCAGTCATATATGTACATATGTATGTACATATGTAGGTATATGTAACCTTCTGAAAAATATTTTGTCTAATAAGTATTATATTGGCCTTTCAAGGTAATATATATACTATAACTTGAGAAGCAATGCAGTAAATGGTACATGAAAATCAATATGTTTTGACTTTTAGAAGCAAATGGTGATACAGTATAGTAGCATTCCTGAGTTTGTGTTCATGGAAATCGATTTTTTCAATGCGGTCCGAAATTGTATTTCATTTATTGTCAGTGGTTCACCCAACATTTATTGAACAACAATGACCTCTTGGACCTGACATTTTTTACAGATGAGGCTTGGTTTCATTTGTTAGGGTATATCAATTCACAAACCATGAGAATATGGAATGC
Organism: Popillia japonica; assembly: GCA_004785975.1. Taxonomy (NCBI): domain Eukaryota; kingdom Metazoa; phylum Arthropoda; class Insecta; order Coleoptera; family Scarabaeidae; genus Popillia; species Popillia japonica. The sequence continues at coordinate 30,390 of SMLS01073151.1, read as the reverse complement.
TGAAAACACTCACATATTTCGTGAATCTCAATCAATATTTAGTTGGGTTTTCTTTGGACTTTATGATTACATAATTGTAATCTATTTGGAACATATTTCACCAACTTAAGCATATAATCAAGCGAAATACGATTTGTTTATTTCATAAAATAATTCTTTTTAAATGTCCACCGTACTTATATTTCAAAATAACCTATCGCTCCGACGTGCACAATATTACGACAAGATTTAGGGGTCTAATCTCTCCCCCGTCTTTCAAATCTCAACTGTTTACTCGTTCCTACTCATTTCATATCTATAATAAATATAATAAGGTCAGTGGTTCCCTTAAATCTCTATCAACGTCACAATTTAAAAATAAATTAAGGTTAATCCTACTAGGCTCTCAGGCTTGATGTGTAGTGTGTCGTGTGCTGCTGAGCATGGCCTGCTTTGCAAGACACTCATTTTTCCATATATTAAAATGTAGTTGCGTTAATTTGTAGGCACTGTTGTTTCAATTGATCCATTTTTTTTTAGTTAATACATGGTTAAGTGTGTGAGCAGACTTCTGTCTGAACTTCGCCATGAGATTGTACTATATGTTCAGTTATAGGTATTTTATTTTCCTAAATTTTTTTTTATTTGTTTTATATTTTGTTCTATTGAGCATTAGTACAATAAAGACATTTATTATTATTATTATTATTAAATACTGTTCCATTCTTGTAATAATGCATTTTTAGGCCATTCCTATTGGATATTCGATGACTACGCACCATTGTTTGAAGAATATGCCACAAATTTTCAATTATGTTAGTATCAGGTGACTGAATTGTACTGCGACAGTTAAATAACAACCATTCTTGGATCACACGCGAAGAATGTTTTGGATCGTTGTCGTGGTAAAATCGGAAATCATCTGCTATGTCAAGTTTTCTGGTACTAGACACTAAATTCTGCTTATGGATGTTTAAGTATACATAAACCTATCCATATTACCTTCAATAAAATGAAGGTTTCTACACCTGCAGCAGAAATACCGCCACAGACATTACATGCCTACCTCCATGCTTAACAGTTGGTTTTAGATATTGCGGTTTTAGTTCTTCATTCTTTTTCCTCTACACATTAACCTTCCTATCTGAGCTGAAAAGATTAAATTTGGTCTCATCAGAGAATAAAACAGTGTTCGAGAACGGTTTTTTTTCTGGCTATACGTCCGTGCAAATCGGCAAGTCTGAGAGTTCTGCATCTCCAGCATTAACTTAACTTAAGAGCACTTAACAGTGGATTATTTCTAAATTGCCTAACAATCCACCGCTCGTCATGTTCGTAAAAATATTTTTTTGGACATACATATTTGTTCTTCACCCTGTTTTCAAGATTATATCGTTAATAATATGCTTTATCGTGGAGGCATTTCGATTTAAGAGTTTTGCAATTTCTCGCTGACTTTGTTTATGATGAAAAATTACTAATTCCCGCTCATCCAACGTTGCCTGTCGAGCCCTATTGCACTATTCACAATTATGAGTTGATTGTGAGAAAATCATCTGGGGACCTGTCTCTATTCGTATAAAAATGTTATGGCCGGTTGAAGTATTTTCACTATGCTGTTAAGGTAACCGTTGTAATGATATCTGGTTGGAATTTTTAACGCCTGTTCAAGTTAATTTTGTTTTATTTCGGTAATATATTTGAAGAATAGTACCTAGATATAATATATTTAATTTACTTGTCTCAAATAATTAGTTTTCGTAACATTTTCTACATCTTACCAGATTGTATACCACTGCATTATTTTCACTGTGAGTCACTGTATGTGTTTATCACCGTTGTACACCCACGGACTTTAGTTATGTCCGGTATATAGCGGTACAGCCTGCACTCCTGTCACCATGTCCGTTTTATCTTAAAGGGAATAGTAACAGGAGCGCAGGATGTACCGCTATATACCGGACATAACTAAAGTCCGTGATGGTACATCTGTATGTATGTATGTTTGTATGCACCTAAGTATTTATATTATATTACGTGACGAATTTTCCTCGGGGCCTACCTTCTGAAAACACATTTATATAATCATATATTTGTTTATTCTTTACACGGAACCCCAAATCGAAATTAAATTGTTGATGTATACTTTTTTAATATTTGTATTCAATAAGGCAATCTGTTCAATACCTAAACAAATACAATTGCACAAATTATTGTAAGAACTATTTTAATCATCCTTATTAAATGTAGCATAATAATACCTATACATTCTCCAAGAATTCTCTGTTGAGTTTGAAAATAGTATCTTCTTGTTTAACAATGTCACCATTAAGAATCCAGCGGACTCTCAGTACACAAATATCCTCATATGTACTTATTTTACAATATCCATGGCATTATAAAACGAGGGAAGTGACAGAATAAACGTCTGGCCGGTTCGCGGTACGCATTTCAAAATAAATATTTTTGAATAGTTTGTTCTGTTTGATAGCGTCTGTAAATATATGCATGCATACGCAACGTTTCTGGGTATACATGTATATGTCCGCCATAGGCGTAGAATTTCTCATTATGTCTCAAATATTTGTCGAGATAATATGAAAATATACCTTTGCATGTGGTTATTTATATACGCTACATATGTAATGTATATATGAGGTCGCACATACAGCATATGTATATAGAGCATCGCGTATATAAGGGGATAGGACGATAAACGAGATTTTATTACAAAATGTTTTGCGTTTATGTGAAATGTTACGATTTGCGTGCTCTTCAAAAGACTGTAATTACTATTTACATTATTTTAATCCATTGGACTGCAATTTGAACTTGCGCAAATCAGTTATTTTCTATACAAGAAGCTTCTGGTAGCTGGGGGAAACAGAATTAGTAGGTAATTCATAATCATTCTGTTTAAACGATCACCGTATTCATTCAGTTTAACGCATATAGTACAAAAAAAACCAGTGGCATAAATGCTAAAGTGCTTTGTTAAATAAATGTTCTATTTGAATGCGAGTATGTGTTTGCTTGAAGTATATAGGAAAAATATGTTCAATTGTTTAGTGCACATCATATAACAAAAATGTAATGTAGTCGGATATGATTTCTTAACTTCTCTGCAGGGAAAATTCGCTATCCGATCTGAATTTCATCTAAAACATTTAGAGAACCCATTATTATTGTTTACTATCTCAAAAAAAAAATAACGATTGTTAATCCCCCAAGGTTTAGTGTTTTTAATCATACCTATGTTATGTTGCTGATACTTTTTTCCATTTCTAGCTCAATTATAACACTTTTAATTCGATTGAAAATCAATTTATTCCAGAACCTTTACAAATTAGGTTTTCGTTACACAACTTCTTCAGTGGAATAAAACTGACATTTAATTCGTATCAATTAATCAACAACTAGCCATACCTATAATCATTTATAATATCGTGCACAAATTAAGATATTTTTTAAATGTAACTTTATAATCATAAAAATCCTTATATCACTGTTTTTTTTGTCCAGCTCTAAGAATTCTGTTCAAGGACTAGGGAAAAACATGGCAAAAAACCTAGTCAAGAGCTTAAATTGGTAAAATTCAGGCGTGATTAGGTGATTAAATTATTATAAATAATACTTAAATCTACAATATCTGTTCTAAAATTGACCGCGTTATTTTCTTTTTTAATGTATATCATTTCATATATTAGCCTCTTTTTATAGCTATTTTCTTTTTTTTGAAATCTTAACATTTTCAAAATGAAAGTTACCTATGTCGTAAGTCTGTAGAATACTTAGACAAAGTAGTTGCCGCGGTTGTTATGCGTTACAGTGTATTGATGATTCTAAAGTCGTTTTTTTAAGTATTGTTTAGTCTGACCTACGTAGCATTTATAACAGTCTTTGCATTCTAATTTATATACAACTTTACTTTGATTATTTTTTTAATCTTAGTTTTTAAATTTGTAAATAACTGTCCATTATTGTTCGGTGTATGTAAATGTAATGTTTATGCCTGGTTTTTTTAATTCGTGTTTAATTTTGTCAGTCGTTGATGTATGGAATTGTGTGATATATTTTACTGTTTTGTGCCTGTATTGTATATTTTATGTATTCGTTTTTTTAATTAGTTTTCGTAAAATTCTTTAGGATACCTATTTTTTTATAAAATTGATCTAGCTTTGCTTAAATTCTCTTTCCTAAAATCAGGATGAGCTAATTTAATAGCCTGATCAACTAAACTATTAATTACGCTTTTTTTTAAATTTACCAAAGTGTTTGCAAAGTAGTTTAAGTGTCTGTTGCTACTAGTGTCTTTTATGTACCAATTTCTTTTTATGTTCCTGTTATTATGTATTATCTTAGCATTTAAAAAATTTATTAGCAACATAAGATAAATACATAAAGGTCATAAAATTGCATATACTAATTTAACCATACCCTAATAAACTAATCTATCACACAAAATTATTCTAGAATAACCTCTCATCGTTGAAAATGGCAAGGATACACTTAAAACATCTAAAAAATCTAAAACGTAAATTAAACAGAATGAATTTTCTTAGTTTATGTGGTTATTTAGCGTATGGCACTAAAATACTATCAATTCTGGGATTTCCATCAGGAAATCTGCATTTGTCCCTCTATAGGTTGTCCTGGGGTCGTCTCCAATTTCACTGTTTGAATTTTCCACATTTGCAGGGATACATTGCTTTTTTTGTCCCACTTATGCAGGGAATAGGCGCATCTTGGTTCGTATGCCGCTCAGAGTTTTGTATGGTAGTGTAGTGGCTTTTGGGTAATACATGGGTTTTAGTTATTTTGCTTTAAAATGCCTGGTGTCAGACGTTAACCACACTAAATTCCTCCATTATGGCAGCTATTCCTGTTCAAATGGGGGTCTTCATAGATCAGATGCGGTCGTGGTTGGCGTCTTCTACCTATTCATTCGTGAAGTGGTAAACTTGGATTTTCCCAGATATTTTAATACTCCCTAGTAAGAGGGATCTACAACACGTTGGAATCAGAATGCTTTATCTGGACACATTATTGACTATGAACGTCATTCTAGGCTCTAGATCAAACTTCAGCATAACAAACTTTTAGAGTAAATAGAGATGTTTTTACGAACACTCCAATCATTTGCGATGTGTGTACATAGGATACTGCAACTAACCACCAAACTTCTATATTTCCTGGAACCGGTTCGTTATCTAATCCAACACTAAAGACGATAAGTTTAAGGAATTCTTTTACATCAACTTAATTTATGCTTAGTATGTTGTCATTTGTATTTCACCTCAATTGATTGAACTTAACATTCTAGTAAATTCGCAGCTTATCTGTAATGTAACTGGCTATGGTACCAATGTATTCGGAAACATTAACTTAATTTCCTACATGGTTCCAAAAGGAACCGACTATCCAACGATTGATCTACCTATTTACTACCGCACTACACCGACTACGTGCAATCATTACTAATTGTAAGTACAGTACGATTTGGTTCCTATATCTCCGCAAGCATCAACCTACTGCAGAATATTTAACGCAAAATAGTGCTCTGGATGGTATGACCTCCACTTATCTCTTATCAGGAAGCATTATTGGATCGATTAGGCACACAGTCCAAGGATAATTCAAACGACGATTTTTAAAAGATATGGACAATAAGTTATCATTTTCAGCATTTAGCATGCTTTAAAATTTAGGAAAAGTGAACTTTATAACTCTTTACGGGTTTCAGTGTATGTCAAAACTTGCTAGCTTCTTCAGAATAACAGTTAATTACCGGCTGTGTAGCGCAGTGCCTAGCTCGCTCGCTTCATAGTCTGGGGGTACCGGGATCGAATCCGGTGCGTTCTTTCTGAATTTGGTTTTCTGTAGTTTCCCAAATTCCATGGCAAATGCGGAAAGATAACATCTTAAGCCGGTCTACAGCCGCAGGCGTAATAATAACTCATGGCCAGCCGATGCCCCCTGTAATTGGCGCAAGCTGTTGGGGGATGCTAAGTCATGAATTATTATTATTATTATTATTAATCTGAAACTAATAAACACTACCTCACTCTAAAGTAAATACGATATGACATTCGAAGTTTAGAGAGAAAAAAAATGTGAACCAAACATTCCTGAATCACCAAATGAGTTGCATATGTTAATAAAATAATTTTCAACTGTGACTAGTAAGAAAACAACAATAGGAGAAGTCTGTTTATAACACTGTATACTGAGCTGATAAAAATTAGTGCAAGTGTATGACAAAATTAATTACCGGCATCATCCAAAAAATGTGGTGTAACTCCCTACATAGATGTAATAGATTATGCAATAATTTGGCTTTAATATTTGTTAAAACGTAGATTCGAAGTTCCTCTCTTCACCTCAAATCGTTGAATGAGCGAATGAGATTCATTGGGTTTATTTACAAATATTTAGCGAATTGAAACTAAAGTAATGTCATCGGATAGGTCACATTTTTAATTGCATCTAACAAAGAATTATTTCAGAACTACGTTCAACTGATTAGGTGGAATAGTTACTACTTCTATTCTCTCATTGCATGTTCAATTAATAAAATTAATCATTTTTTTCGCACTGAGAATGACTTGCAAGTAGCTCCAAATTGTGTGAAAATATACTCAGTGACATTAGAAGTGTTACGCCCAGAAGGAGTAATTTGTTCAACTTGATTTTTTGGCATCAAAATGATTATATTTAAAACATGCTATGATAAGAAAGTCAATGTTTCGTCATTGATACTTTCTTGCGACAAAATTTCCCTTACTTTTCTGCGAAGAGATTCATGTTCATGACAGCTGACTAATACAGAGAAGTTTAGTTGTTGCGTGTCCGTCTACAAGTGTTAAGCACAACAAAATGCCGCAGTCCGAAGACGTCAAAATTATCATTATTTAGTGACAGGGGTAAACTGTTGCCTATCGAAATGTTGATTTCTCCTATCGTGTTCAAATCAAATCGCGAAATTGGCCGTCGTGTTTATTGTACCGCAATGACGGTAATGCGTGTGTGTCGTGTGGGGACAGAAGAACGTAGAGGAACACGAAGGAGACCGACTGGTCAAACGAGGTGTACTACAGACCAGACCTTGCTCGACAAGGCCGTTTTGCTACAACGCGTCAAATCGCTGACCAATGGTTTGGAGAAGAAGGTAGACCTGTTACTATGCGTACGCTATATCTCCGCATTCGAGTCTTTGGGCTTTTTTCATACCGTCCACGATTAGAACTTCCTTTGACAGCGGACCACTGTCGTTAACGCTTAAACTGGTACAGAGAACGGCAGCATTAGGAAACAGAATGACACTAGGAAGCAGAATGGCATAAGGTCGTCTTCAGCAACGAATCGCGATTCGGTCTAGGTATGCACGATAGCCGTAGAAGAGTACGACGCTGGCGTGGAGACAGGACTGTTGCAGTATTGGTTTGAAGGGACATTGCTTATGGTAGCCGATCAGCACTTCTGTTTATTGGAGGCAGTATGACAGCTGCGCGTTACGTTGATGATGTCCTGCAAACCATCCAAGAAGTAGTTGTTAATGTTTTACCGTGACCAACCCGTTCCCCGGATTTAAACTCCATCGAACATATCTTGGGATATCATGGGGAGGAGACTGTTCACTTTGCACCCTAGTCCACAAACATTGGCGCCGATAGTCAACGAAGTACAAGTTGCTTGGAACTAGGTGCCACAAGCAGGTATCGACCATCTCATTTTGTCAATGCCTAGACGTGTACTCAAGATACGGGGTCACCAAACACATTCATGTTACATTTTAATAAAATTTCTTGCAAATGTTATCTTTTCGGTTCTGATGTAAAACTATCACATTGCCAACAAATCAAGTTTTAACAAATGATTCCTTCTGGGTGTAACACTTCTAATGTCACTGAGTATAAAAATAAAAAATTACTCAAATACAAAGTATGTAACGCTGGTAGTATAAGCGTATGATGAACGTTATTGCCTACTTATAGATCTTAAAAATTTACATATGTACACTGGCTTGCAATAAAATCCCATACACTTAGTTTTGGCTGTATTAAATTGACCTTTTTTGTGACATTTCTAATTTGACATTAGTCAATTTGAATCAATCAAAATTGATCAACTAGTTAAGATTATCTGAATGTGATAAAGTATTAATATTATCAAAATTAGAAGAAGGTTGGTCCATAAGAAATGTATTTAGCTAGAATATTTAATATAAATAAATCTACGGTTTTGAGTGTTAAGAAAAAATGGGAAGAAGATGGAAGTGTTAAAAGGAAAGAAGGTTCAGGGCGGCCGAGAATTTCAAATCAGCAACAAGATGAATTTTTATTAGATTATTTAAGAGAAAATCCATTCAAAACAGCAAAAGATGCTGTATTTCACACAAATTTTCCAGGATCTTGTTCAACAGCATGCCGCAGAATTAGCACTTCCGAAGTGCTAAAAAACAGTTATTATCTGTAGAAAATAAACAATCCAGAGTCTTATTTTCGTTAAATTATATACATCGCGAACAAAATTTCTGGGAAAGTGTAGTATTTTCGGACGAAAAAATATTCCAGTCAAGATGGTCAGATGGTCACGTGAAAGTGTACCGCCCAAGAAACACAAGATATGATGAAAGATATGTGGCTCCGCCAAATAGATCTGGTAGATTTTCTGTTAACGTCTGGGCATGGATGTGTGCACAGGGTGCGGGAGTTGCATGGCAAATTGAAGGCCGTTTAAACTCCCAATCATATCTAGATATTTTAGAGAATGTTATGCTTCCGTCAGTATCACAAACATATCCTAATAATACTTTCACTTTTCAACAAGATAACAATCCTGTGCACACCACCAGAGTTATCACACAGTGGATTACCCATCGGAACATTGAAATATTACCTTGGCCATCACGCAGCCCGGATTTAAATCCGATTGAAAACGTTTGGGGTGTAATGGTGAAACGAATGTATGAACGAAATTTAAGATTCCGTAATAAAAATGAATTATGGGCGGCAATTGAGAATGCTTGGGAGGAATTAAGTGAGGATCAGGATATTTGGAGAAACCTTATTCTGCCAATGCCAACAAGACTTGCACAGGTTTTAGAATCTAATGGTGCAATGACTAAGTACTGACTAATAATTAGATACCTACCTCTTATAATACCTTCTATATTCATATGTTTATCGTTATTATTAACAATATAGGATATTAACCAAATTTTGTATTTGATATTATACTAAATACCTACCGCACTGTCCAACGGACTACATATTTGATATTATGTTCATATTGGTTCATATCTTATGTCAAATCTGTCAAAACTAAACTCAGGTTACATTAATAAATAATCTTAAAAAACACAGCTACTTGACATTAAAAGTGTACGGGATTTTATTGCAAGCCAGTGTACATACGTACAAATATATCTTTATGCATTTATTTTATATCTTGCAGTAATTTAGAGCTAATGTAGTTAGTCATATGTACTAAGTATGTAGAAAAGTTTTATTACCACATTACATACGTACTGCTGATGTCGACATAGCATAACTTTTATTTGTCAATGCACATACATTCATTAAGAACAAATATACCGTTTTAGAAATGTCTTCACATTAATGTTGATTATCTCTATACCTGTACTATTAATATTCATACAGGTGAGCACCAGGTGTACTGGCAGTGTTAGCTGTGAATACTAGCGACGGTGGTGGACGTAAATTCGCGCTTCCACGTGCTATTTTAAAGCAAAGCATTCAGTCTTAATTTAAACATGATATTTACAATTCCTCATCTAAGTTGTTGGAACACATAATCAATTTCTAAATACAAGCAGTCAGAGATTACATAAGAATAAGCAAATATTTTGCCGCACGCATATTTATTTTAAATTTTTGAAAAGTAATTCGTAAAAAGAACAATCACACTAATCGAAGCGGAAAATTTAATAATGCGTTCGAACGAAGGGAATGTCATTCGCACAGTATACATACAGCTATGGAAAACTGTATGGAGCACCTATTAAATTAAAGTGAAATATCTTTAAAATACTGCAATATAGATTGCAACAAAACCTATCATAATATGCTCTTTGTCGCACCGCGAAAAAGACTACAGACTACAAAGTGATGTTCTCCTGCTTCCATGGCCTTCTCAGTCTCTAGACTTATGCCCGATAGATAATGTGTGGGCAATACTAAAGCAGAAAGTATCCAGTTACAAATGTAAACCAAGAATACGACTAAAGGAAATAATTCTTGAAAAATGGAGAAAAGTTCCCGTCAGCTTGTGTAAAAGAATTATGAACAATTCGTACAGTAACCAATGCACGTTGAGGTGCCATCAAATATTAAAGAATATCTATAAAATTGTTTATAAAGTTATATATACTCGTTCGCTTTTAATTTTCCTGTACAACATTTAGAATCTTGAGCGATGTATAGAGTGCTGCATACCTATTTCCGTAGGTGTATATCTCTACTTCCATTCGGCTAATTTACGTTATTATGTAATTTGTGGATATTATCCATCTTACGGTAATGGATCTCTGGAAATTTCGTAATTCTAAACATAAACATTTTCTACAATAATATATAAATGGACTAAAATTATTTCGTCTTGTATTTGCTTTTCTGATTTTCTTTTAATTTCAAAGCCTAGTTTGTTTGAAATGTAAACAAACAACAAATATCCTGGTCAATAATTTATATGAAACTCAAAACTATATTGCCTACTCCGGGAATTTGGAATTTCCTAAAATTATCGAAGATAATAATAAAATAGTATTTATTTAGTATTTGCTATTACTATACAAAGACAATAATACGAGAGAAACAAGAACTTTTACATTACAGACAAATGTACTTACATACATGCATATCACTTTTTTTACGTATTGTTTCTGATATACTTTGTACAAAAGAATTTTACGTGTTTTAATTGCATTATTAAAACACGTACTTACGTAACTATAATTAATTTCTAATGGTAATTCATTATACACCGACAAACCTTTATAAAATACACTGTTATAGGTATGTAAGTATTACAAGCTTGTATATAGAAGGTTCCCCTACTTCTAGTCGTATATGTATGGACGTCACAGACATACTTAAGATTATCTGACAAATAATTTGGTAGTAAGTTAAGTTTAACTTCTTGAATAAATTCCATAATTCTGCAGACTATTTCTCGTCTAACTGACATAAAATTTAACATGCCAAACATTATTACAATTAGAGTACCTAAATCTATTACAACTTAATATTGTTCTCATTGCACGATTTTGAATTTTTTGCATTCACCTGTGCAGACCGAACAGTATGATAGATCAGTAGTACTAGTAAAACTTTTTACTAGTTTTAATACCAATGTTCCATTTCTAACTTATCTCTTTGAGATATTCGTCTATAAAATTAGAACTTTCCAAACTTAAGCGACGCAAACAATCAGATACTATATCTACTACTATTATCGCAAAAATTTATATACCTATGTTCTATTTTTGAAAATCGAAATTTTAAACATCAAATATCGATGTTGTAAATACATTAATTATCAATATGGCATTTCCAATATCGCACACATAACGTAATTAAATTGGGTATTGTCTAGATTACATACTTGCACTTGGAACATATATATGTAGATATCTTATCCACAGAATTAGGAACTGACATCGTCCACATGCCAAAGAAAAACCTGAAGTACCTTTCATCTACATCGTACAAATAACCATCCAAAAATAGATCTAATTTCTTTCCCGGCATCTCAATCATTTACGATATCATCCTGCGTACTATGTATCGCTCAGTTTAAACTATAGATCATATTATTCTAGGTAGTTGTATCTAAATTGCAATCGTTATCCAATTTATTTAAAACATGTATTATTATGTATATTTATTTTTCATAAAACACTTATTTTAGCATCGACATCCATCATCAATGAGTTACAATCAGTTTAGCCATATGCTCGATTACAGAGGTTTTAAATATTTTCAGAGTTGAAGTATTAGACATTAATTTCGAAATAAGCTGTAGAATAAAGCAAATTTAACGTTATCGCTATCTATTCCTAAGTAGTAAATGACAACTAACTAGAAATACGTGAATAATTTAACGATTTCGTGAAATTTATTTCATTTTATAGGTTTGCTATCAAGGAAAAAATAGCGTGTAATAAGCAAAATATCTACCATTTGCTTATTACACAAATACTTCCACGAAATTTGCAAAAATTATTCATACGGTCATACAAAACATATTCTACAAAAACTACTGACACTGATATGATTTAAACTATCCGTTGCTGTTTAGTTCTGACAGCAATAACCACGCCAAGGTAGTAAAAATTGTTTTTCACCATTGATTGTACAAATATGTATGTATGTATATTTACGATATACTTTTATCGAAAACACATAAAAAATGTTAATATTTACCTAATTTATCAATACAATAGATACAAAGCTTTGTAAATATTAATGTCTACTTAATAGGATTACCTACATATATAGCAAAAAATTATCTTAAAATGGAAACAATGCACTGTGCGAAAAGCATAGAAAATATTTCTATAATTGTAATTATAGGTTATGTAGAAACAAGCGCGTTTTATGTAGTAAGTACTAAGATAAAAGTAAATTACTAAGAAACCTAATATGTACATTGTAATACTATGTTTCTACTTATTTATGATAAGTATATAAACTAGAGGTATACATATTTTAAAAAGCTTTACGTTTACAGCATGCAACAAATTTCATGGCCTTAGTTGAAAAAAACAACTTTAATTATCAGCAAGATACAGTGAATCGAATGTTTCATGCAAAGAAACATGCTGTTACAACAAGAAAGAAGTTATTTTGCTGGGATCACGTTAAAATAATGCATCTACCGGTTAGCTAGTTCCGTTATTAAAAAAAATAGAAATAGAAGACCCAATTTATTTCTGTTTTTTAGTTAAGCTAGTACCAACTTTCAAATAATGGAATATATAATCTGTGACATAGAAATCGTAACACCAAGGAAATATTTGAGCAAACTTCATCACATTTTCGAAGAAAAAAACAAATTATAAACAATTTCTTTTTGAATAATAGGTTGGAGGTGCAATAGGATGCACATTTCTCTACTCTTCGTGGCATCAATTCTAGCAGACGGTCGTTTCCACTTACGGCACTGCGACTCAAACAATTTGGAAGAGCTTGCTGAAGAGCTTGGAGCGTCTGAGGAGGATGCAGTGGGTTTCTCAGTCTTCTCCCCATAAAGTCCCAACCATGCTCGATGGTAGAAAGATCCAGAGATCCTTCACAATAGGTCGATAGAACGGCTTGCAATGAAGAGATGGGCATTATCTTGCTGGAAAAGTGGGCCTTGGAATCGCCACGGGTTCTGCCACTTCGTCCACATATCACTGGGCCTTTATATTGTCTTGAACGATTACCAAACGAGATCCCTTATACCATAATCACCACAGGTTGGTGTGCATGCCTTGTAACGGAAAATTCAACATTGCGACGTTCCCCACGTCTTCGTTTGGCCCTCATACGACTATTATGCATTCCCAAATAGAATCGCAATTACGCCACTGTATGTTTCAGTGAAGACGTAACCGACACCTCTCAAACGTTATTGTCAGTGTTGCGCCATTAGTGGTAAGATGTGGCGGATACGAATGCAAGCCAAATGCTGGGATTCTGCGTAAACCGTTCAAAGTGCTACATTCGAAGAAGCAACTGGAGAATCGGTTTCTTGTTGCCATAAGTCTAAACTGACTATTCTGCATCTTATTTGTTCTTCTTCGCCTTCCAATTCTTCTTCTGTGGCGTTCCTGACCCTTCCTAGTCCATGCCTCATAGCAGCACACCATGATGGATTGATTTCGGTTAAAACGATTAGCAATCTCTCTGTGTGAAATGCCATCTTCGCGCAAAGCAACAATACGATCCCTGTCGAATTCGCTTCATTGGTGATGATTTCCAAATTAGCGCACTCTAGGCGGAAAAATCCCGAACAACATCTCACATAATATACGCTTGAGAAGATTGAAGAAACGGACGAATGAGCTGCTGCCACATGAACATTTTTTCTGAAATTTTAATCAACTGCCACCTTATAGTATCTAAACGTTTCAGCCAAGTTTGATCAAAAAATGTCTAACTTTTCTTGGTGTTGCATTTATGTCACAGAATATATTATTGTAGTTTAAGAGTAAAATATTTAAGCTTCTTCAAAGGATGGCCGCATAAGAATACCAGAATTGAGTTAAACATTAAAAACGTATATCTATCCCTGTAATGAGATATCGCATATGTACGTCAATTGAATGTGCTTAGTGAGAACTTGTTCCGTTTCTACGATCCTGATTGCAATGATAAATCTTGCTCTAAGTGCCTTATATTTCATCTATAATATTGGCAAAATTATAAAAAACCAAACTATTAAAGTTTTTATGTATTATGTCCCTTGGTCGACTTTAAGGAATTGGTATGCCAAAACCCTGATTAGATTTAGTATTAATGATTTAAAATTCTTCCGATAAGATATAACTTGAAAAACATGTCTTCCTATATCATGAAAATATCACAACAATAATATTTATTTTTATGCATTTGTATCTCTGTGACTGTTTTATTTCAATTATGTGTAAAGAATTAGACACAATATTTTTACTAATAATTCGTCAAAATGTTGACATTATGGCTCTGAAAATCATACTAATTCCTAATAGTAAACGAAATCTCCTTCAACCCATTAGAAAAGTGTAATTTGTTTCATACGTAACTCATTGAACGCAATAAATGTAAACAAACAGCAAATCATTAATCGATTATTACATAACACTATATGGATGCAAATTCCATTTAAAGAAGTCCTAAAAATATATTCATCTACGTCGCACCTTGTACGCACGACAAACTCTAGTCAAATGTATCCTTGCAATTCTAATTAAACAATTCTCGCAAAACGAATACGCTCGATTTTATCAGCTGAACGAAGTCGAATAGAGGAAATGTACACGCCCAAGTGATATTCAGGAGACGTAACAGTATTAGAGCTAGAGGAAACGGATAAGAGAAAGAAAAAGAAAAGGAAGGGAGACCTCGAGTACGCGATAGCGGCGACGACACACAACGGCAGCAAACAGCTGATTTACACACACTCACTCATACACATAGTCACACACATAACGACGCACACGTAAAAAACGTCATGTAATGTGAATTGCATTTCTCACAGCTAACCAAACTTACATAGCTTCTCATCGATTCCGTCCATGAACGCCGCTGACTAACTCACTTGTGAACCGTGTCTGACTTTCCACCGTTGTATAGTATACTACTAATAGTGTATGTAGTGTATGCGTATTGTTGAATTACGACGTTAAGAACTAGTCTACTGTATAAATTGTGGCTGTTATATTATACCGAACAACGTGTTTTGGACTTGAAGAACCTTTACGTCTGGAAGGGTGTGTTTCAAAGAGCTGATTTATGTAATTCGTGCGAACGATTTTTCTAAAGAGAACTTGGAAAATCCAGATATTAATTAATACAACTAAATAAATAACTTATAAGCAGCATAATACTTTCACAATAATTTGTTGTTTTAAGATACGGAATAAGTTATTTAAAATAAAATAATAAGTTTTATATTTTAGTGTATGTATTTATTTCTCCCTAATTTTTTATCTATTTTTTCTGTACTGTATGCATACATTACAATTCAATTGGATTCATATCCGGACTGCGAGCAGGCCAAGCAAATCGTGTGATTTGAACCTCGTCAAGATATTCAGTAACCATCCGAGCAGTGTGGGGCCGTGCATTATGATGCATGAAGGTTGCGTCGTCTGCTAGAACAACCATAAACGGTATAACATGGTTTTCTAGAACCTGTGTCAGGTATCTATGCGCATTCAACGTACCATTCTCGAAAAAGACTAACTCCGTGCGAGCGTCAAAAGCCTACCCAAGCCATAACAGAACCTCCACCAAATGGAAGTCGTTCGGCAATACATGCTTGAGCATATCTCTCGCCTTGTCGTCGCCACACTCTAACACTCTATCTGAACCCGTAAGACAAAATCGAGATTCATCGGAAAACAATACGCGAGTCCAATCCGCTATTGTCCAAGCTAAGTGTTCTCGTGCAAAATTCAACCTAGCAATTCGATGTTCACGGGAAAGTGGCGGTCAAGTAGCTCTTGTTCGAGAAGATAATCCAGCAGAATGGAGTCGCCTCCGAATTGTCCACTCATTTATGTTTACATTTCTCACTTCTTTTAGATGATTTCGAAGGGAAACTGCTGCGACTGTTCGATTTCTCAAAGCACTAAAAACGAGAAAGCAAACATCTCTAGCTGTTGTGGTCCTGCCTCGTCTTCTTTACCAAAACCAGCCTTTTTAAAACAATTTTTAATAGTTAGTTGACTAACACTTACATTCCATGTCATGGTAATCTCTTTCAAACAATCCATGATATTGTAGGAGAAATGTCGTTCTCTAAGATCTCGTGACTTTCTGATGCGTTTAGTCAAAGGGTATTGACCAAATTCTCTCAAAGAAAGGTTAACTGCCCTATCAGCCACCATCTCTCTTAATCTTGCGGTTTGAGACTAAAAACCGTAAATGACATAGTTAAAACAGCCTGTCTAACTAATTTATCTGAGTGTCGAGACACTAACCAGATGCCGTATTTTAGCATAAAGGTTCTATCTCAAATCAATGACCAAATTCATTTAGCTTGCGGTTTGTGACTTTCAAAAAACAAAAATCGAAAACTGTGAATAGAATTATTAGTATCAATAGAGTATGAGTATTAACCTTTAGTTGAGAGAAGTAAGTCAAAATCTTTTGAATCGAAGGATTTTTGCTTTAAAACGAATAGGAAAGTTGCATCCGTTTCATAATACGTATAATAGTTACTTCATTTGAACTGTCACAGCCTTATCATTCTAAACCGATCTTCGACAGAGTTTTAAATATAGGATGTTTATTGGATATATTATAAATAAGCGATGGTGTAAGATGAATAATAAAGTATGTTAACAAGGAATGCTCTGTCCTACTCTATATCCTATACACACTAAAATACTGACCACAGAGTTGTAGTGCATATTCCATACCGAAAAGTACAAAATTTGCGAGTCAATTGACCTGCTAAATAAACCTATTTTAGCTAGTTTAGAGCACGCGAGTAGACACATACGTGTACGCATTAAAATAGTATACATAGTTTGCGTTTGCATACAAATAGTCTTCAAGGCATTCACATACATATGTGATTTTTTGTTCTTAATATAGTTTTACACTCTTCATATTTAAAACAAAACATTTTATAAAAACTATAAAAAGTGGATATAAAAGAAATATGATTTTTTATCTACAAATTTAATTCATTTAATTCAAACAGGTTTTGAATAATATAAATATAAGGACATATTATGAACAAATCACATCAAAATAATTGATATAAATAATATGGGGGTTCACAGTTTAAAGTTTTAAATACACATCTCACAAAATTAAATAAACTTATTATTCGTTAATTCTTAATCTATTAACATAAGAAAATTATGTAAACTTGAGGTATATACAAGAACATGTCAAAAATAGCAAGCATCTTCAATTGTTATAGTTTGCATTAATTCATTACTGTTACTTACTTTTTTATTGCGATATCACAACTAGTTATTCATCAAAAATAATTATGCGAAGTAGGTTTTATGATTCAGTCAGTTCTAAATCAATGAACCTGAACACTACGATATTATTATCAAAGAATTTTACAATTGGTACAATGTAGCCGTAAGTGCAATACTAAAAATGTATTCGTAATAGATATTAGTTAACAACTCACGACATTACTCCGATTTATTTTTTTTATTTTTCTCAATTCGATTGTATAGTGAGTAAAATATTATTTCAAAACAATTGATAAAGAATAGGTTTGAATATGTTTGACGGTATAAACAACAATAATGATGGCTATAGTCGGTTTGTATTAATTCCCCCAGTAATAAAAACGGATCTTGTAGTTATTTTATTGGACAAATCTTTGTTAGGACAGATAACTAAACTTACATCCACACAATACATCTATATAAATAATAAGTAAATCAAGAAAATCGCAGAAATAAACCGTTCACGTCTCATTCGCAGAAATCTCTAGTCGTAGCCATACTACTAAACAGACATACAGTACCTGCCCACGTTAAAGAAATTATAAAATTCTTACTTCTCCCTCAATACTCGTTAGCTGGCTCTCGCTCCGGGTCGAATTCTATCCTTGTTTAAGACAAGCGGTTTAGTGTGAGAGAAGTAGTGTTTGTGTAAAGATATTGTTCCCAATATCTTATGTAATGGGTGTTAGTTTGTTACCAATAATGCTGCTGTTATAACGCTAGGCAGCAGTTATCAAAGGATGGAAATACAAAATACTACATAATTAAATTACATGTATAGTTTATATTTTTATAGATTTTAATAAATGTTTGAATATAAATTGTCCATTTCTTTAAATAATGTAGTAAAATTATAAAATTTTTAGGTGGGGGTAATATTTTGGCCAAATACTGTATGCAGGAAACATGTGAGGGTGGAACTCAACTGCCTAAAATGTGTAACCAATTTGAATAAGTGATCAGCATCATTCTAAGGAGTAAAAAATTGCTATGCATTGTTATAGACGGCAACCGTAGTGAGAGCGTAGCTGTGCAAATGACCATAAGGAATTTTTAAATTTTATTTATTTAGTTATTCGAAAAACTAGAACAAACCGGAGATAAACTTAGCGCCAACTTAAATCAAATCTATTGTCTTTAATTCACAAGGAAGCAGAGGCAAGTGGTGATGATGATTTAAATGAAATTTGGTACCTTCATATTTATTATATTGATGATGATGATATGATGATGTATTTTAAGAACAACGGTAACTTCCTTAGCTGCTAGATCGCCCCCTTTCGGGGGATAGAGCGCCCTATCGACGACACTACTCTTCGCTATTTAATTTAATATCTCCAAAACTATGAGATATATCGAAAAATAGCTAAGATAACTATATACTTAACTATTTTAGTAGTACTTGTTGTTGCCGGTAAACAACAATTATTAGAGAGAAACTATTGTCATCACTTTTAGTGCTACTGGAATAACAGCATTTTACTGATGAATAAATTAATTACTATAAATACAAAAACTCTGCACAAGATCCAAAAACGCAAGGTAGATAAATAAATTACTTTTTATAAACTAAAGAAAGAACATAACGAAATTTTTCCTCTATCCACAATATTGCTCCCAACCATACGACGCATTTTATACAGTATTATTACGGAAAGTTGCTAGATCGTATTGCCGTTAAACATAGTCATAGTCTCGGTCAATACAGCGTTCTAAATCTAACGAAAATGTGATAATCTGTGTGCGCTGATGTTAGTCGGTATGCATTCATTGTCAAAACGTGAGTATACTTACTTAGCTCCGATTTCATAATCCTTTATTAACCCACTTGCCTCGTTCAGTTCCATTAAGAATAATTATTAGATAAAAAGGTAAAAATAAAAGTAAATAGTCATTGCTTATTTTAAACAAGATAATAAGTATAAACATTGCTCAAGAGATTTCTCCGTAAAAGCTACGTAAATATCAATACACCCAAATTATTATGAATGAGCTCATTTGTAAAATATTATTTAATGTACAGGACGTTGCAAAACATAAGAACATAAATTTGTTCCAGGTTTGCGAGGAAAGAACAGAGAGAGTTTGAAAGGTAGTAGTAATATGTAATAACATTATTTTGAGCGGACATATAAATTGTGATAAACAATGTTCGAATGATTGCTGATGGCGAGTATAGTTGTAAATAAGTGGTCAAATCTTTCCGTCTTTTGAATCCGTCTTTTGAATGAATATCTTTTGCATTAAATTAAACAACTTTTCCAGTGTAGTCCACGAAAAGTTAATAATAAATTTTGTGTTATATTGAATCAACGCATTGTTCCAATTAAATTGAGTTTGTAGGTTAGCGTAATAGTTGTAACGCATTGCTAATAGCCCCTAAAAGTTGTACACAGCTCAATACATTTCATGTTGATTGATCTACTTTCTTGTCAGTGCAGAAAAAGAAATTATTGAATATGAATGAGTGTTATAAAATATTACTTCCCCTAATTGCATTTCGTTTCACCTGCTTGGCAAGTCCATAAAGTATGGGGTTGTCATAAAGTAAAAAATATATTTTAAATTATTGTAACTTTTTAACACATTAAGTTCATAAAAAAATTAACGAATTGCGGAATAACG
This sequence comes from Popillia japonica, assembly GCA_004785975.1. Lineage (NCBI taxonomy): Eukaryota > Metazoa > Arthropoda > Insecta > Coleoptera > Scarabaeidae > Popillia > Popillia japonica. Next base: position 10,094 of record SMLS01073151.1, on the reverse strand, counting down.
GGATGAGATTTAGTATAGCAAATTACATTACAAATCTTTCCTCCAAATTGTACACAGCATTCCGTAACATTTCTAATTGAATTGCACCAATGTGCTCCGTAATATATAGTGAGGTGACCTTGGTAGCCATGAATTTTCGAAATGTCTGCTTAATACACGATTTTGAAAAAAGTTGGTCAACAATTCTTAGACTGTTCAAAAAATGTGCGGAAGTGCTCCATACAGCGTTAAAATGATGTTTTCAATTCCATGGTGCTCGTTCTGCAGCTGTGCAATAACGTTATCGTGGAATATCAGCACCATTTACAGTTACAAATATGGCTTCTCAATTCTGCATTTTCCCGTATAAATGCGAACCAGTGATAAAATCAGCTGTAAAACCGCACCCAACGGTTATCTTCTTGAACTTGTGGATCTTCTGCGGACCAGATTCTACAGTTTTTAGCAGTGACTCCATCATTCAGAGTGAAATGTGGCTCATCTGTCCATAAAGTACGGGATAACCATTCGGGTTTAATTTCCATCTGGGCCATTACTCGCAAAGAACAACCGTGTCTAGGAGTCAAATCTATCTCCTTTAATTCAAACAACATTTTCACTTAACACTGATAGCAAGTTTGTTTTCGGATTAAAAATATTTCCTGATTTAATCGAAACAATCCACATATGTAAATACATAGTAAAACGAAAACGATCAATCGTAATTTACAAAAGTATTTTTACGCTTATGTCTGCTTTATGATAGTCCTCTGTTAGCTTGATAATTTAGTAACAATTCACTAACTCGCGTATAATTTCAATAAACGAAAACGGGATAAAATCAATAGATCAAAACAGTAAAAAATTACACTACGAAGCAGTTCATTGAAACGTAATACCGAACAATTTCGCATTATTGGCATAACCCGATCACAACACCAAATTTACGCACGAATTTGATGAAAATATTTTAGCAACAAACATCGGAAACAATACTAATTATTAATGTTTGTGTTTTCATAAAATATATTGATGCAATAATTATTACGTGTTGTTTCTTCCTGTACATACAACTATATGTATGTATGTAGTAAAATACTAATAAAGCGACTCAATATGTGTTTTTCATTAACGCCGGCAGTACTGCCAATTATCAATTATGAATTTCAATTTCCGACAATGTTTAGAAAGAAAACACACGTAACTTTGCAGTGCCATTCATCTTGTTATCCTTCTTCCAGCAGCTGAAATATGTACAATAAAACAATGTTTATTTTATTTTAGGGTTCATGTTTGTCCAATCCTTTCGCTAAAAATTGTGTAATTGGTTTTTCCTACAAATATCAACATAACAAAATATATATATCAAAAGAAATAATACGTACGTTTGCGTATGTACGACTATTTTCAAAAAATATAGCTTTTACATTAACAAGTTGTTATACATGTATATAACAATGATTGGCGACGAGGATAACGGAAGACAACTGGGAATAAATAAAACAAATAATATATAATCAAAGAAAGATAAGAACACAGACAAAAATATACTGTGACGTGTTAGACGCTTAAGAAACATTATCAAGCCAAACCTGTTGAAATAGTTTATTATTATGTTGTATTACATATTATAAGATTTCCCCAAAAAAAGGCAACTATTGACGTCTTTCTGGGTAAATTATTAGACATAAATCAGCAAGACACTATAGAGTTGGTAGATAACTTGAAACAACATTAGCAAACCAACTAATATAGGAACTAACAAAGGATGTATTCGCCCAAGGCTACTTGAAGCATGCAGTATGCAAGTCGCATTCAAAAGTTCGCCACAGTTTGGTGGAATGAATAGCTTGAATGTGTAAACTAAAGTGATTAAAGATATCAGATACATAAAGATGATGTAACAAACGAAAGAAGAAGCAGTGTACGTTGTTGTAGGTCTATGGATAACTATCTCGTAAATGAAAAATATATTTTTTTATAAATTTAAAGGGACATAAGTGGCAGATAGTCTGTTTACGATAACAGACGAGGCATGTCATTACCAGTAAAATCAGAAATAGCTACCTATACAAAACGAAATAAAAAATGTGATTGGAACAAAACATTGGCCAAAGTAATGATAACCGGAAATACAAGAAAAGTGAAAGATATTAGTTTAGCGGATGAATGAGATACTTGTCTAAAGAAGGAAAGATGGGTTTCGTTCACCTGGAAAAAGATATGACACCCATTGTACCGGACGTGAAATAAAATCTGGCCTAAATCCTTAACTACAAACCGTAGCTTGTAGTAACCCGCCCTTGCTTACAAATTACAGCGACATTAAGATAAATACAGATTTTTCTCTAACATAAGAGATCGCAAAAACAGCTGCTGATGTTATAAAAACTACAAGATAACGCTGATGTGTCAGTTTTTTTAAATAGTTTTGAATGAAAAGTTCCATAATATCTATCATCAATCAATTATCGAATGAAACTACTATCGGAGACTAATTAATAAAGGAACTTTTATTTTAAAGGTATCTAATCTATGGAATTACTTTAAACAACGATTGAAAATCATTTAACTGTAGTAACAGTAAAACTATTGTTGTGAAATAAAGATAGTTTCTTAGTTGCAATCGTTTGTAATCGTAGGTCCTATTTTCCTTTTTATTAACGAATTGTTGGTTACATGTCTGCAACATCTACATATATTCAACATTCGAAACAGACTGACACCGATTGTGCGTTGCACACTTGTTAAATAGCTAAATATATTTGTTAAAACACAGTGGCGCGACGAATATTTTATAAATATCTTTATCATTTTTTTTCTCGCGTCTGGGAAGGAATTTGCGCAGAATATTTTGGATTTAAGTTTAACAAAATAATATCTTTCAATTTTTCATAGTCTTTACTTTTATTTCAAATACACCCTGTATAACGATATCCTAAATTTAAGCAGGCCAGAATAAATACCTATTATTTGAATACTTGAAAAATATAGGAAGATAAATTTAAAGCAAGAACACATTTTTACACAATCACTGGGGTTTATAATTTTCTCGACGGTTAAACCTTTTCCTAATGTTTCGGCTACTATCAAACCATCTCCAATCAAGTAAGACGATATTGGAACTGGAAGAAGTATCTGCTAATCAAATACGAGAAGATTACATACATTCATTTACAATTAGGTAATCTATACAATGAACAATACGCACTATGGTCAAACATGATTTTTATGAACTCCAATAAATAATTGTTGCTGTTGTAATCTGTGAAGATTATCGTAGACATTTCAACACTATATAAATACATCAAATGTGTATATAAACAATCAAATAATAAATTCAGACAACATACAGTAAAAATTCCAGAAGCTTGGAATAATGACTAGCATTGTATGAGACTACAACTAATTACTACAACAAACTTGATATACCTACATATTTGTATAAAGGATGGTGGAATGGATCTCGCTAAATAATAACGCGAGGTTGAGGCAGCCTTTGGTAAAATTACTTATAAAGCAAGTAGCAATACAATACCTTCCATTTACAATATGGAAACACAATGGGAGTATATGGGAAATATCGCGCATATAAAAAGAAATGATTGTTCTGAAGTTTTCAACACAAAACTGGAAACCGGGTTTATTATTTAACTCGCAAACTCAATCATCCTCGTTGGGTCTCTTAAATGAATTATTCTTACAATATCAATGCTCAAAACAAATAATTTTCGTTTTTGCCAGTCACTTCACACACTAAAACCACCCACTCAGAGCATCAACCTTTCTAAAGTTGTGTGAAGTTATCCACACTTTTCCACCTCCGTGATAATCACTATCTAGAAAGATAGTGAATAGAATAACTTTCGCATGGGAGAAATCGTAGAACTTTTCCTAAAAAGTTTTATAGGAAAAGTTCTACGATTTCTCCCATGCGAAAGTTATTCTGCCAAATCCACGACCAAATTTATTTATAAGGCGGTTTGTGACCAAAAATTGCAAAACCGTGGACAGTATTGTTAAAACCTTCTGGCTCTCTTATTTATTGATACCCACCACGATACAATATTGCAATATGTTCCCCTAAACCAGATCAACGCTAAATCAACTATAAATCACTTTCAATTTTATTCGGCATTGTTGAATTAGAATTATCAGCGTGCCACCCATGGTTATTAATGGTAGTTTTGCAGAGACCTTTAAACCAATCTTCTTGCTTTATTAGCAGTAGTTGTATAGAAATTTGTTACACAGTTTGCTGAACTTATACAAAGCTATGCTAATAGGAAGAACTTTAATATCGCTCTCCACTATTTATTTATTTATTTCTATTATTTACTACTTAAATTATAGCAATTAATATATTCCCTTGTATTGATTAATAAAAGACACAAACCATACAGTATAAATGATATCAAAGGCTTCCATAGTCCGAGTCTCTATTATGAGGGTTTCTGATGAGGAGGCTTGGCGACATCAAGACGTTTGGCAGTTTCAAAGCGAATAGCCTCTGTATTTCCCTTAGGAAGTGAACCGATGACTCTGCTAAGGATATAATATCTCTTTTTGGAATACTCTTGGGAGCAACAGAGACATTTAAACCTTTGGATAAAACTAACGTTTCGGCCTCGGAAAGAGGATATGAAGATAGGTTTTTAACTATTTTGATGGTGGTAGGTTCTTGGTTATTTTGTTTGGAGCGAGCAACTGGAATTTGCGAATATGATTCTCCTTGATACGAACTGAGGTTCTTTGAGCTTGGACGAAAAAACTGCGATCTAATAGAGACCAATCGTCTGCAATATGTGGGAGAGTTGTATGTCTGTAAACCACGCTAGAGGCAAAAACCTTCTGGTAGGTGAGGGATATCAGAAGGTAACGGTAAGGGTCTAACGGTAAGGGTCTATATCCCTCATCTATCAGAAGGTTTTCGCCTCTAGCGTGGTTTACACATCGAGTAATCGTGACCTTCTGGTCTGCCCCCCTCCTTCCGTTGCTCGTGAAGAAGCTACTTACATTAGTCGAGTTTTATTGTATATCTTGTGCATTTTGTTTTTATTTGTACTGTATATACATATTTTACTAACCATGACACGGTCAATACCCGGAAACGCTCATAATAGACACATAGTATATTTCAATTAGTATTTTTGCCGAAAAAACAATACTCAACAATCCAACAATAACCCACGATAAGTGACACCTGTGATATTGTATAAAATAGTAAACAAATGGAAAGAACTACACAACCTTCACTGTTTTCTAATATCCTTTATTTTACAGATAACGCAAACATTATACAACTATTTAAAAACGAACTACGACGCATCCTACACTGATGTAAAAGTATAGCCACAGAGCACATGCAGATACACTACGGATGTAGGTCTACAATCCGTTAATGTACTAAAATGTCCATGCCAAATAAAATTTATATTGGCGATTAATAAGAGAAATGAAACCGCAGGCAATGTGATCCGTAATTTTTATCGCGAACACATAACGAGTTTCATATGTCTGCCATATTTTTTCGAAATAAAACAGTTATTGGTAATTTACGAGAATACTTAGGGCGGCTATTATTTTTTAATTGCCTCGTTCATTTTATAATCAATACTATACCAGACCATACAGAAGATGTTACGAACAAAGTACGACCTTTTCATAACAAGGTTACGAATCAGGGCGTGTCAGAACGAAATAGCAGTAACTCCATAAAATTGAAAGGAGATTGATAATTTTCAATTTATACGTCCTTTATAGCGCTGTTCGGACCAATGAAAGATTCGAATAAAATAGAAAAGATTTCTTTTCCGATAATTAAATTAAAAATGCTGCAATAAAAATTTAAACTTTCAAATAGTGGAACGGCGTACAGTTAATTATTTAACATAAATTTGTATTAGAAACAGTAAGAAATGTTAAAAAAACTGACAGAGAAGTGCTACAAAATATTCTAGTAATATCTAGTATCAATGTATCCCAATTTCTGTCACAAAAATTAAGAAACAAATTTACTAAATTTCTGCAATGTCCACATGGGGAATTCCAAAAATGCGATACACGAATACAGTGTATAATACAACAAGACGAAACAATTCTTACAGCCTAAGCTTTTGAGGAAGGGAGGGAGGGAGGAGGGCCACCTTTGGATTCACAACGGACTCATATCGATTAGTTTTCCTACCTAGAGCCCAATAACGTCTCATCACAGCATGAATATTAATGATAGTCGCACTTTTTATTAAAGCTGAACAAAATACGCAAAACAGATTGATTTTATCCAATTATTGTTATGCTAGAAGTTGTCTATATTTAAGTTTTCTACAATGTCAAAATTATTGGGTATACTATCAATAGTTTTAATTTTTAAATCTAATAGTAAATAGTAGCTCAATAGCAACAGCATATTCTGACGTTTGACGTCAAAGACTTATCCTTTTTTGTGAAATACCTACATCTAGCGCTATTTTTTATATGTATGTATGTATGTAGTTATAAAAATGTTAATATACAAGGTTATCATAAAGTAAGGGACATATTTTTTTACATTATTATATTTTTTTAAGAAATTAGGTTAGTAAACTTTAAACGAAATCGGGATTTTACTGTATCTCTGGTAACACTGCTAGATTACGATTTCACACAACAATGGGTTTGAGACCCGGGCCCTGTGAAATGAAAGGGTACCGCAATTTAATATACAAATTTGAAAGAACAAGGTCTTCCAAGGACCTACCAAAATCAGAAAGACAAAGAATTAGTAATATTCAAGCTGCAGAAGTTCTTCATAATACTCAGGGCATAGCCAGAGGTAATCACTAGCAATCATCAGTGCAAATGCGATATCCAACTGATTGCAGGTGTCATATACCACAGTTTGAAATATGTTACGCAAAATTCTAAAAATATATCCATATAAACTGGAAATACTGTTTGAATTCAAGGAGGCAGATTTGGCTACTTCGTACAATTTTTCTTTGCGAGTAACGGCTCAGATGAAAATTGAACCCGAATGGTTATCCCGTATTTTATGGACACATGATGGACATTTTACTCTGAATGGGTCGAGTCAATATTTAAAATTGTAGAGTCTAGTCTGCCAGAAAATCGACAAGACGGTCGCCGTTTGGTGTAGTTTTACAGCTGATTTTATCATTGATCCCTATTTCTACGAGGAAATGCAGAATGGCGAAGAACTGTAAACGGTGAACAATACTTGCGAATGCTAAGACATTATGTTATTCCGAAACCGCAAGACGAGCACCACGGAATTGAAAACATCATGTTCATGCGGGATAGAGAACCCACGCACATTTTCCGACCCGTCAAAGAATTGTTAACCAACGTTTTTCAAAATCGTGTGTTAAACAGACATTTCACAACTGCATGACCACCAAAATCACCTGATCTTAACCCAGCGAATTACTAGCTCTAGTGTTAATCAAAAACTTTAGTGTTTAGAAGACGACCAATGACCAATAATATAAAAATATAAAATATTGTATATAACGTAACAAATACCATATAAAACATGAAAGCAGTGCTTTACTCAATCTTCTTCAATCTCTTTTTGAATATACATATGTACATAAGTGTATAATCAGAGCACTTACCTACATAGTATTAATGTAAGTGCATACATATACTCCGACGTGGTTGTCATTCATTATACAATTCCAAATGTAGATATTTGAAAGTTTATTATTTCACAATTTCAATGAAGGATGTTATGCAGAGTGCGTAATTCGATTCATATATTTGTCGAAAGAGACTACAGGAGGCACGGGCACTCCTCAAACAAACAACATTCCAAGTCGAATCTTGTGCAAGATTAATCATCTCTGGTTAATATTTACATCCTCTGAATTTTATTATATTACTGCATAAACGATTACAGTAACAAAGATATGTATGTGTATATAGGGACTTTATATACATGAAATATGTATATAGAGATATTCATAATAATATCCTAAAAGTTGTATTACCAGAGTGTATTCTGGAAATATTGTAATGTAAAATGATACTTAGTATTATTTTTACAATTTAAATTATAACCTATGTTAAGAAAGTCATTAAGATGAATCCAAGTCTATTAAAAAACTAAGGCAAGCCAGCAATTTTTGGATAACAGTTTCCTAGCCGTTAAATTATCAGTTCTCACTCTCGGGGGTGATAGTAAAAATTGACTGAGTTATAATTACAACAATTATTTCATTCATTGCAAAAATAGAACCATATTTCCACCGAGAATCGGTATGATTCAAATGAAATTGTGTTACTTGAATTGTAGTTGTTGAGTTTTCAGGTTAAACAAATAAATATTTTTACAATGAACAGGTAACCTACATTTAGTGAAATTATAGCAATAAATTACTAATAAAATTAAGTAACCTTATAACAAACTTATAATAATGTAAGCTTTTATTACTAAAATCATTTACTTACTACATTTACTTCTTAATATTTATATACATACATACATTACAATATACGTACTATGCTCAAATGTACGCAAATATCCTCGTTTCGTTTCTTGTTGATTATTTAATAAAATTGGAAAGTAGAATTCTATATTAACTCTGGTAAGTTGTAACTGTAATTCGATTGTTTATGAATTGATAGCACGTCAAAAACGAAGAATATGGACGTATTGCCTCATTTCAGTTACATTCCAAAAACAATTTTGTTTTCTCGACCGAAGAATTTTGAAAATCGCAATATTACTATTTCTTTCAAAAAGAGAAAATTTTGATTCACTAGGCAAAAAATTTTTGTTCTTCAAGTTGAAACCCAAGAAACGCAGCTAACACCTATTTTTAACGAAATGAACATACAATCACGTCTCATTTCACTGATTTAGTTCAGGAAGTGTTTGAAACCAAGTTAGTTAGTTGCATTTCCTGGGTTTCTCATTGTTCTATGGGAGTAAGACAATTTTTAAATACCTAACTAATCAAATTGTTTTTGTTGTACTCTGTAACTTTCTTGGCAGCAGTATTTTTGTGTTTATTCTAATTTTTACAAATCATCAGCCACAGAACCTATCAAAGCTGGACATTCAAAATGACCGCTATAAAAAGAAACAAAGTTGATGATGGTTGACAAGAGATGAAACGTCTGATTTGAAATCTGTCGCCGCCATCTTATAAAACAAATTTTCTTGAAATCTAGAATACCAAAAACAATTTTAAAAATTTCTCAATGGCCAACACATGGATACGCTATCTTGCCAGTATAGATGAAATTCCCCTCAAATTTGAAACAAACTGTATGTATGTATAACTTCACACAAAGCTGTGATAATTGTGTCGCAATGTCATACATATTACAAATGAGTAAGTTAAAATAGATTATTCTCTTAGTAAACAAAATTAGTGGAGATGAGGTTTCCTGGTCGATTTTAAAACCGCGTAAGTTACAATCATTATCGCAACATTCCTGAATAGAAAATACATTGGTAAACCAAATGGACGATTAATACAATCGAGTTATAACAATGCGAATGAAAGGTATCTCATGCAAATCCAGAAATTCTAACTTTCTACTTCTTTTTGATTTAAAGATTTTCAGCAGTGCTAGTAGCTTTTTTCCTACAAGAAGCGATCAATTTCTTTATTTGAAAGAAACATTCGGAAGATGTTAGATTTATGATATTGCTTCATTTAATTATTAATGTAGCTTATCTATTCTAGATATATTTCAAATAAAACTGTATTCCATTAAAATTTAATTTATTCCAAAACCTATACACAAATTATTAGGTTTTCGTCATCTATCATAAACAATCGAATAAGCTTTTCTATTATTATTATTTATATTATACGAGTATTTTCAACACATTGCCGCGATTACAATAAGATTACACATAAAAGTAAAATTTATAATATCGCATAAAATTAAAATACATATATAGTCCACAATATATAAACTATATTATCGTTAAAAAGTAAAACTAAAACATAAAATAATTAAACATAGCAGAATAAACAAAGAACATAAATTCTTTTGCCGTAAAATTGAAAAGAGTGTACGTGCACAGAAATGAAAAAGCAGAACGGAAACATAATCGCAAAAATCATTCGTCCACAGGAGTTCTAAAGCAACTTCCT
>SMLS01073150.1:0-14433 GCA_004785975.1 Popillia japonica | reverse complement strand
ATTCAATGTAAACCTGATAAGGTGGCAAATCATAAATATCAAAACTACCCACTTCAGGCTGAGATTTTCTTTCAGAATTTAAAATCTGCCTTTCCCTGGAGTTTCCGCTATCTTTTTCAAAATCGGAATTGATTTCAATCAATTTTTTTGTTGATTTAACAGCCTTCTCATTCAACAATACTCTCATTTCCTCACTTTCTGAGGATACATAATATCCCTGTTTGACAATAGCTTTTAATTCATCATATATCACCTTTGATATACTAATTTCCGACAATATTCTGGCCTCCTCATCAGAAACTTTTGTTTCCAAAATCTGAATAAGCGGTATCACCTCATCTACGGTTTCAAAAACCGAAGGGACAGAATTGTCATCTACTTCCGTTTCACGGGACGTATCCATTTCCGAACGACTTGCTGTATGGTCGCCTCTATCTATGTCTGGAGGAATGAACTTAGGGGGAGATAAAACTCCCCCCGATTTGCCTGACAGTAAGCCACTCAGCAGCACAACAAAATTTAAATCAGATTCGTAAAATAAACTACTATTAGGTTAAACCACAATCAAAACAAAACTATCTTTAAATTCTATATACAGATACAGTCAATACAGTCAATTCTCTTAAAATTAAATTAATTTAGTTTTGTATCACTTCTTTTTGGCTTGGCTTTGACTTTGACAATCACCCATATACACTCCCAGTGCACAGAGCTTTCACTTAGAATCAGCACATGACCTCTGACGTAAGATGACGTAAATAATATGTTGGGAACCAAAAAATATCCCTAAACTGTCTAACCAGAAAGTTGCGAAGTTGATTTGACAGTTTTTATACGCCTCGTTGTTTTCATCTTTATTTTATTCCTGCATGCTCGCTTATTTAGTTGTGATTATTTACAATATAAACCTAACCTGTAAAATGTTAATTGTCAATATGTAAATAAAAATTTCTACAGGAATTTTATTTTCAAATATTACCCTCAAACCGTTAAATGGGTCGCATATCTAAAAGAGGCCACGTGGGTTTTGGTATTAAATGAAAGCACTGTACATTGATACGTATTGCAATGATAATACTAAATCACTTTTAATATTTTCCTCTTTTATTTATATTTTTATAATATAAAAATAACGAACATTGACATTTTTTAAAATTACAACTCAACTGACTTTTTAAACTAAACTGACATTCCCAACCTACTTAGCCTAACATTACAGTATGTCTTCTAATTTTACGCACAACGTTTAGAATGCGTGCATATACCGGTCGTTTTGAGAAATAGGATAAATAAAGCCGTGAAGAGGTAAGGGGTATGAAAATTTGCTAAGAAGTGGGGACGTGTATGACTCTATGAACGGTGTACTCTACAATATTGGTGGGGACGTAGCTCCCTTCACCTCCTCCCCGCTTTAAATATCCTATGACTCAAAACGACCGGTATAAATCTAAAGGATTGAGTGCAATAGAAGATGTAGCGTTATCGTATTTTCCGTACTGAAAAAGTAAATAAACATTGAACCTTGCAAGCTGTCATTTGTATTTTGGCATTAGTTTTCAGATGCTAATTTGACTTCGGCGTTTTGATTGATTTAGTTCGTACTGTAAAAAGGCATATTTTGGCGACGAACGCGGTTCGTTAGTTTTGGAAGCTTTCGTTTTGGCGATGAACTTATGACGTCACGTTGAACACGGTTCGACGAACACATGAACACAGGTTGAGAGGAGTGTTTAGAATCTGCGTTCGTTAATAATGAAGTTTCTCGATAACGTACAATACATATGGCGCCAAGTCGAGAGTTTTTACATTCGCCAACATTCACTTTGAGGTTATTGCAGGTTATTGTTCATATTATTGGTACTCATCATCATATCAATTATATATTTATATATGTATATATTAAATATATTATAAAGTCATGGAAATGCCAACAAACAAAGGATGCGTACGTTATCGATTTTAAAGAGGGTTGTTATATTGTTAAAACATTTTAAATAAATCTGTATTTAAATAATGTGGCAACCATTCTTTATGCATTCTTCATAATAGTGTGTTTTTTGCTGCACAAGAAAACTTTTGCCGTTTTCACAAAATTTTCCCCAGCTTGTTTAATAACGTCTTGCATTACAAATGCTAGAATTGTCCACACCATATATTTCATTCTCAAAATAATTACTATCCTAAGAGCTTTTGAATTAATTTTTGAATAAGTTCGGTAACTGTCAATAATTCTAATAACAAAAGCTTTTCAGGTTAGTTTTTTCAGTAAATGGTGCATAATTAGGAACACCACGTTTTCGCGCAAACTAACATGACGTCATGATTTCATTAACCGTGTTCAAAAATATTATGAACCGCGTTCGTCGCCAAAATACGCCTTAATACTAGAATGACGTAACGGCAAACATTCAAGATTTGAACTGTACTTTGTAATAATCAAAATAACCTGAATAACCATATTATCAAATGTATGGCATAAAAATCCCCAAAGGACGCCAGATAGGAGAACATTTTTACGACTTTTAAAGTGAAACTGTTATAGCCTCAAGTCCTTAGTGGCCCATGTCATAGGTTTTAACATTCATTTAAAGTTTATATTGGATTCGATTCACGTCATTTACCAGGTCCGTATTATATCCAAGTAACTTCATTTATAAGCAGGGTTGGGCGGTGGTTTATGGACATGAGGGGTCTGTTCTTTAATTCAACAAAATGGTGTGGTGAATTGAACCAATGGTGGAATTGTGGACCATAACTCCACTCATCGATCCCTTACTGATGGGTCCACCAGTGTTCAATTTAAGAACGTTCCCTAATCTCAATTTGATTTTTTCCTCAGAGACACAGCTTTTTTTTACTCAAATCAACACGTCCGGTTATGTTCAGGTCATGCGTAAACACCATGTAAAAACACCATTTGACGTTAAAAAATTTTCCCCCACTTCGATATATGTATATCCACCGAAACCACCAATGATTTTTGTCGAGGGAAAGGTATTGGAGTAATGGTACCATCAAACGATAATAAAAAAGAAATTAGTTGTAACAGTAATAAATCGCTTTGCGTTTAAGAATGCTTTTGGCGGCATCCATTCCACCGGTTGATCCACCGCTGAAATAAAAGAACAGACACATGGTGTGTATTTCGCATATGTAGGTATGTGCACCAAAAAGGAAGTGGTCGGATAGTTTCCATATAACAAGGTATTAAAATTGTTCGACCTTTTCTTTCTTTGGGTGTACCTACTCATACAACAACAGAAGATCAGATCAATATTCAGTAGTATGGACTATGCTGAGTCAGCGCATAGGACCACCGATAAAATCCTGTTGACGTTACAACTTATTTTATGAAAAGTATGTATGTGTCGTATGTTCATACGATAAGGTGAAGTTGTAACATTGGTTAGTCAATAAAAAGAAGAACTATTATAAGTGTGTAATATTTATTACTATTACCATTATTTTATGGGCTAATATTATTTTATTCTATATTAAACTAAATTTAAAAACTGTCTAGTACAAAAACATAATTATAATCATTAAGAATGTATATCTCTACAAGCATGGTGACCCATGACTACAAGCTCGTTTCTTAAACAATACTCGCGGGCATGATTTTCCTCCATTTTCTGGTTGACGTTTGATCATCCGTTGTTTGTAGATAATTCCAGAACCACAAGTGGCACTGCAAGGCGACCATGGAGACCATTCTGTCACCATACAATCTACAGGCTCTAAGTTCTGAGGCACCGTTTGTAATTGGTGCGGAATTTGTCCCAATAAAGCATCTATAACACATTTGCATTATATTGAACGAGAAAGGCATTACCTACTGGCCAATAAATAGGAGATTCCGTACGTAACAATGAGAAAAGATTTGTTTGTCTAACTGGGAGGGAACAGGAACACAGTTGTCTTGTAGGTATGTCTTCACCGCGCAAATTCAAGTATAACAAAAATATGTGAAGCATTCCTAACGTGTATTGTTTTAATCTCATTCTGATTGTGTAAAGCTTGTACTATGTGTTGGCTATATGAAGTAAAATATTTTCTATACCTTTAACAACGCTGCATGCTTCGTTACATTCTTCTGCCGTCAAGAAGTTATTTCTGTTTCCTCTGCAGCCACCATAAACGAATGGAACACATGTTGTTTTTCTAGCGTCAAAGTACCATCTATTAAAAAAGCCATAACAAGGTCCTTGTACACTTTCTTCCATACAAACCTCTAAAAACAAAAATCAAAAACATTTATGTTGTCCATTACCTATACATTATGCACTTTAAGAAAGTAGAAGATGGCGTTGATATTTGCGTACAATTAGTTTATGTGAAAATTTGGCTTTTAAACGAATATTATGTTTGTCGATCGTATGCTTTATAGAATACTTTGTAAAAAAGACATTTTTCCACTATTAAAAAAAAAATTGTTTACCATAAATTTCAAAATCCGGAAATTCAGTAAGACCTACAGCGTCGGATATCAACTCATCTAGGTACTTATAAGTTGTCCAAATGAATGTCTAACGAATACCTCACGAATTTGACTTATATATTCACAATTTAACAGTTCAAAATATTGGAACTTTGGAATATTAATTGGAATTATTGAAATACAACAAGTTACACAAAATTAAAATAAAGTATAAAAGATTAACCTCGTTGTACATGTCCCAAAATCGATTTCAAGTTATGAACAAAAGGAAGGCACTACAATGGGAAATGCGTTATCTTCTTTCATTGCTAATTTTTTCATGAGCAAGTTCAAAACTGACTTGAAAACCGAAAACGAATATTTTCCTAGAGCTTAGTTTAGGTACGTTGATGATATTTTCCCCTTGTTTGATAATAACAAATCTAAGGTCCAAGGTTTTATCAGGAAATTAAATTGAAGATTCGCTTCTATTAAATTCACGGTAGAACAGGAAGTGAACAACAAGTTTCCTTTTTAGACACTCTGGTTATTAGGAATGCACAAAACAAATCATTGCGATTAGCATAAAATGTCCGCAATCAACTTTTGAATTAATAGGTTAGTCAGGTTCCCGTTAAATAAGCGGAGATTTCAAAAAGAATCGGAGTATATTAAGTTTCTTTTGTATTGATGCTTAAAGAAGTCCAATATGGAGAAGACGTTAGTCTATCACAAAGGGACTGGAATCGGTTAGGCTTTCCCAAAGATAAAGTAGAAATGAGACAAAAGTCTGGAATTTACAAAGTTGCATGTAAAAATTATGATAAAAACTGTGATAAAGTTTATATCTATAGGACACCGCAGTAACGCAACATCTTATTAAGAAGGGACATCATTTCGAGAGCGATAGTCTCAAACTTGATGTGTATGAAAATCGGTACATAAGTAAACACGAGAATGTAATAAATCGGCAACCACCAATTCTAGAAACATCGGTCCTGCTAAAATCCTCTGAAAGTTCCACCGTTTTTAACATGTGTTAGCGATTAGGGTCGGTAAGACATGAATTGATTGCTGTTTTGTAAATATTTTGTAGAAGGGATGCTATTTAAATATCAGTTTAAATGATATCATTTCGGTATTCAGCTGAGAATGTCGACCCATGCGTCGTCGAAACACGAGGAAACACATTGCTATGACAAAAGTGTGAACATCAAACATATAAATTTAGCTAATACCGAACATAAAACGAGTATTACAGGTTTGGTGATCGCAGCTGTTAGCTTGGCGATCTCCAGGTATGGGACTGGTGAGTAGGTACCATTCATTGTTGAGAAACAATTAACAGAGCAAAATCAGCTATGGCAAGCTGATATAGTAACAAATCTTATAAAACGTATTTACACACACATAATAATGTATACAGCAAGAGAATCCAGATTCTGTTTGTTAAGTTATGTATGTTCGTTGTGTTGGTTAAATTTAGTGTTCTTTTATAGAGAGAATGATCGTTGAGCGTCTGTTGGTATAATAATTGCATAATTAAAATGTTCTCTGAAATAAGTTAACATATTTGCATGTGTACGTATTTAAAACAATCCCCTTGATTCCAATGGAAACAAGTTACTTCTTTAACTTCATCGTAGGTTACATTTAGGAATTGTTCGATTTTATGAATACTATCTACGCATAATTGCCAGTTACGATTTCCCCGCATAATTACGCGAATTCAAATCAAATATTAATCGTTATCAACACAATAAACAACATGTATGTATTACGAGGCGTCCGATCAACATCGGTCTTGTCTACTACCCGAAGACATTTGAGTTTGGTTTGCTCAATGGCCCTGCGTGTTGCTTTATTTTCGTGTAAGTACTGCCGAAATAAATGTAATTATTGCAATCTATGTTTTATGAGCAACTAAAATCATTATAGAATTATACAGGCTGTTTCATTAATTATGGGAAATATTTTAACTGCAGATACTACGTGTCAAATAATGACGATTGACCAAAAATAGCCTTATTCAAAATCACAGCGTTTTCGAGATATAGGTCTTCAAAGTTCCAGAAAAAAATCGTTTTTTCCATCTCGTTACGAAGGGTGAATATGTTGTTTACAGGGAGTATTGAAGAAGAAGGAAAAATTGTCCTAAAATGACAATTTCGCAAATGAAGTAGAGTTTGCGTGTTGGCCTAACCAGATTGATGCTGTTAATTTTGCTGCTATTTTTACTGATAAATCCTTCCGAACTTTCTCGTTTTTCTCGAAAACTAAGCACAATTTGAAGTTTCTGCAAGAGGACCTTATTTTTAGCATTTAAACTGGTTTATTAGCTAATCCTAATTTCGCGCTTGTCGGGGATATATTTTTCTCTTTGTTGTAATTTTGCTAATTTCGGGAAATTCCACTATAAGAAGCATCTAATAATACTAAATTGCCATGCCAAATCTTATTTTTATCGTACAAGTAGATTAGCTTAAAGATGGAAAAAACGATTTTTTTTGGAACTTTGAAGATCTTCATCTCAAAAACGGTATGATTTTGAATAAGGCTATTTTTTATCTCCAGATAAAATATTTCCCATAATTAATGAAACACCCTGTATATGTATATCAGGTTTATTTTAAAAAAGAACAGTTATATAGTTACGTTTTGCAGTTGCCATATCAAATGTACAATCAGGAGTATCCATACATGGCCTCTGTTGTATAAGTTCAACTCTAGAACTGCATTTCTGTTGTAATGCTGCTTCGACAAGAAGAAGTCTTGTCCGCATTTTGATCCCTTTACCACAAGAAGCACTACAGGGACTCCAGTCACTCCAATCTGTTACTGGACACATTGGATCCGGTACTTCTATCTGATCGGGTCTACACGCTGGTTCCATACATTTCTCTTTTTCAACTGGAAATAAGTAAAAAAATGAATATTAGTGTAATCTAATGTGTAATGGAGAAATCAAATTTAGAAATATTTGCCATTTCGTTTTATTAATATAAGCAGTAACTTTCTCCTGCATTTAGCATTAGCAGTAAAGTAATACCTGTCTGGATATGAGAACACTTCTTTCTACCCATACGATTCGTAAATTGCCTTCTTCGCATTTTAAAACCGACGCCACAAGTTGCTGAACACTCCGACCACAAAGTCCAATCTGTAACATCACATATGCCACCATCCAGGCCCTCTATGGGCTGTTCTTCTGAATTTTGACCTTCTGCATCTCTGAAAGTTATTGGTATGGTGTATTTGGTAAGTTTTTTTTATATAATTAGATATAAATACTTTTCACACTCTGCTACCGCAGCTACGCACATCTCTTTGGATACCAATTGCCTGTTACAACCAAACATGGCTGCCTTCTGGGGCATTAGATATTCTCTGGTCCGCATTCGTAAACCTTTGCCGCATGTAACGGAGCACTCACTCCAAATAGAATATTCGCTAACACCACATTCCGCTAAAAAAGTATAAACATTAGAACTAATCATCTAAACATCTCCTCATTTTGATAGTTTTAAGAGAATGAGAAATTAATTAGTGCGGTAATTATAATCATTGTCTGACTTTTCACACACACGGGATAGAAGTTAGCAATTGAAGCAATAGAACTATTCACTACTATGTATGAACATATGTATTTGGTCTTAAAGTTCGTTTGGGACTGATAAAATGTTAAATTAATCGAACTGTGGCGAATGCAACTAATCGAGACAAGACAACTTTGCTTCTAAACTGATTTAAGCTATTTTAGTGCAGTTTTATTGAATACGGTTTGGAGCGTAATGTGTATAATAAGATTTTGTTCTTTTAGTAAATCGTTTTATATGAATACACTGCGTCTTATAAATTCTATTAGTTTTCTTACAACGTTACAGCTCGCACTGTAGAAAACAAAAATCTCATTTATGAGAAAAAATTCAGAATTAATTATCTTATTACCTATTACTAATAGTTGCACAGGCACATTTAATTTATGCTTTGCAAATTGTAAGAAAGAAACTATGAATTTGAGAAAAAAAAATCGTCACAAAACAAACTAGCAAAATCTGGAATTATATATTTTTTTTGTTAAAATCACTATTGGGTTCTAGTGCGCTCGCTAAATAACTAAATATTTTCACAATCCAATCACTGTTTTAAAAATCACACCTTAGCCAACATTTCGACACCTATTTCCTGTTCTTCTTATGGAGATTCGTACCAGAATACTGGTGATTTCTTGATGGACGTTGTTTCTTTTATACTCTTGAATTAAACACGGAAAAAATGTAGGTATCTTTATTCTTTGCGAACTGTAAGAAAGAAACTATGAATTTGAGAAAGAGTGTTACAGAAGTAGGTATTGTGTAAAGTGGACCATTGTCTCCATCACTAATATACTTACATATATCAGTTTTTATTGGTTTCAAATTTGTATCAACATATTACCAACGCTCTATGAAAATAACCTACAGTTGATTTTGAATTATAGAAAACTATTAATTTAGGGAACTATTAATTTTAGGGAACAGTTCAAACTGTGCGGTACAATAGATTGTTGTGCCCATCACCAATATACAATAATATTTATCGGAATTAATTTAGTTATAAACAGACATTACGAATGGCCCTGGTATGAATTATACATGCACAGTTCAAAGAAATGGATAAATAATGTTATGTTGTTATCGGAATACATATGTATATTCGCACTACTACAAAAATGTACATATACAGAGTGACTACTTGTTGATATACAAATTGTCAGTCTCCTACACACCATTGCCTGCCAATGAAAATTTTAAAAAGGTTATAAAGATGAAGCTAGATCAAAAAACAACATTACAAAAATATTTGAAACTGAACTTTGAACTTACGTCTTGCAGTATCTTCCGTATTTTCACTAACATCTAGTTGAGCAAACAAGAAATTTTCATCACATGATTTTGGTATTACTTTTTCTCTTTTTAAATATAGTCGTGCTAGAGGATGCATTTCTGATTTTGATGGATCATAAAAAGGTGCTCTGGGATCTTCTGGATAAGTTGTCGTTATTCTATACATTTTTTCTCTTGGTGTTGTCTCCGCGTTCGGTGACTGTTATGAAAATGATAAACCTTATAATGTTTAAACCGAAATTAACATATTTCAAATGTTTATGTTATAAAATATGTTAATTTGTCGACTCAAAATCATAAAACTTATAATGTTCAAACTAAAATGAACATATCTCAAATGTTTGTTATGAAATATGGAGTCTTACCATATATGTGATGCCACTGTCTGTTCCTGCATCATAAGGATACAAGTCAATTACCATGTCTTCTCTCCAGGAGCAGTTTTTCAAGCACAAATTTAAGCCGTTAACTCCAACTACCCAATCTGGCGATGGACCTGATAGAAAACATTAAACTCTATAATTTAAAATTATTATTTCCTATTTGTAAAATGTTGTGGTTGCAACTAAATGTTATTTAACTCATTTGTGTCCTATTCAATACCAATTTTAAGATTATTTTTTAATCATTATACATATATAGACAATGAAACAACTAACACTTGAGTTAAATTGAGTTGTAATCGAATAGAGTTTGATTTGACGTAAAAGTGGAAAAAATATGTGGAAAATAGATATGTAAGTACTTATAGATCAGAAAAATACATAAGTATACTATTTGTGTATAATCAAGTAAAATTTCCAAATGGAAGTTGGCATGTCCTTGGCCTCGCAAAAGAAGTTCTATAATTCGGTTAATACAAAACTTTCTTCTTGCACAAAACAGCAGAAAATAAGCACAACATAACTTGATCAACATTTCAAAATGCTAGAGAGGCAGAACTGGATTGTCAATGACCCCGAAATACATAGCCGTATATCTTACTCAAGGTAAAAGCACAAAATTTTGAGGTATAAAATGATAGCATGATCAAAATTTTGAAGCGCTGCTGTGTCACATGGAAATACAGAATTTTCTTTTTGCGACATAAAGCAACAAAAAATAGCGTATACGAAATGTCGTAATATGGAGGTGGCATGTTCCTAGCTCCGCCAAATGCAGGATATTGATAGACCGATATTAGAGCTGGTTCTAGTTACAAAACTTAAATAATGACAATTTAAACGATTATACAACACCCAGTATTTTATTCAACTTTTAGATTGTACGTAAAAAAATAAGATGGATTTCTTATACATTCGCTATACCTAAACATTGTTTGTTTGTTGTTGTTTTAATTTCTTATAAATTGGAAGTTGCAGAAAAAAATCGTGAACGAATATATTATAAATTTTAACTGTAGATATAGCAGTCAAAAGTAATGACACATTTTCAGCTGTCAAAAATTGTAGAAGCCATCGAATACTAGGGTTCTCTCTCTCACGCTCAACGATTATGCATATGTTACATACATATGATTTTTAACACCAAGTAACTTATGATTCCATCATGTTACAAATTTTATTATCTTTCAAAAAATATCAACATTTGCTGTACTTATCTAAATCTATCCGTTTTGGAGTTACTTTCAATTTTGTAAAATTTTTCATGATTTTCCACGATACAGGGTGTCAAATGAATAGTGTCGGAAGAATAAACAGTATGAAACTAATATCACAAGAAAGGTTAATCCAAAAAAATATAGTTATATATTAAAATAATGTTTCCTTTAATAATTACATTTTGTTAAATAAATTTTGTTAAATCGTGGCCTGACACGTGTAGAAAAAAACGAGACCCTGCGAAAATTTCTAATAGACATAAACCGATCTTCTTTATCAAGTTGAATGATATGTAAATAAACACGCAAATAAATAGTTATTGTACTTATGAATGCATTTGTTTACGAAGCAGTTTTGCTGCTCTATCAATTGCACAAGTGGTCTTTTTACAAATGTTCTATTTATAACAAGGTCACACATTTACCTACTACAGATTTTACGCATTTCCACGTGTTTTATTTTCGTAGAAATTAGATGTTTGTTTTTTTCATTACAGACACTGTCAATATTAAAATACAGCGACATATTTATTACCTAATGATCCGGTAATTTAATTTAATGGCTCACACACCATTGTTTGTGAAGTAGCATCCATCGGTAAACAGGATAACGGATTGAAGATTTGGAAGACGAATTTCTGTCTGACAAAGCCATTCACACAAAAGACAACCCATTGAAGAAAAAGCGATACGGGTGCAATAAATTACTGCACAAAATATTGGGCACAGTATCATGAGAAATATTTAATTATCTTGCGGCAGTTTTGGTACATATTCCTGGATCCATTTCTACGAGGTGGAGAAGGTTGTCTTCCGCTCGTTGCATTCGACGTGATCTTTGCGGTCCACGACCTTCGTAGCGTGGCATTACTGTAGCCGGATGCCGTATCCGTTGTGCAACTCGTAATATGGTATTAGTGCAAGGATGCCTATACGATAAGAAAGTCGTTCGCGATACAGACGCTCCTGCTTGTCCTTATTCTCCGTAGATTAAAATCATGTCCATGCACTTAGTATTCGTATAACTTGTCATAATCTACACATACAGTAACAAATACCTGTGAATGACGGAGCCTTCTGCTTGTGTTGCCCATCCGTTTATTCGATAAGCTCGAACAATAGGGGCGGACTGCGATTGAAAAATATTATTTTCTTGTTGCTGCGTAGACATAAAGTCGTCATTCTTTATAATCTAGGTGTCCATGCCATTAGCTTTAACCTCCTTTATTTTCATAGACTATTGACTAGACACCCTGTACATTTATTACATTGTTTACTAGATCAGTTCAGTTATTCAGTTTAGTTGGAGCTCTCTGCTTCCCTTTCAGCCTTCTTTCATTTGTTTCTGCAGTCGGCGATCATATACACTGCTTCCTCCAACTCGTTCAAACCATTTCGTGCGGCGTTACCAATTGCAGACTTCATCGTTTTGATGACATTCACAAATTTCTGCAATTGCTTGTCTTCGCACCGCCTTATTCGTAAGATTAACTCCCTTGTCGGCGACATCTGTTCTGCAGCCGTGGTGTTGTTACAGCTATCTCCCGGTATTTCCATGTTGAATGCCGTTAAATCAATTAGGTTCACTGTAACTGGTGACTTCACGTGTTGTGCTGTTGGCGTTCTAAAGGCACCGGACGGGCTCTTTTCTGCACTCCACTTCGGTGTTCTGTGTGTAGTTATAGTAGATGACATAATTAAAAGATTGCCAGCGCGTCGCTACTCTATTACAATTGATAATACTTAAAAACTAGAAAAAAATGATATTTACAACGCAGAGTATTGTATTGGGTACTGTTAATTTAAATGCACAAGTTGTGGGGCTCTGTTAACGTATTTAATTTTAAGACTGTTTTCACCCTTAGATACTCTTTCACTCAGTTTACGTTTTAGAACTTTAAAATGCTGGAGCTCTCTAGAGGTTCGATAATAACTTAAGCGAATGGTATTCTAAAATTTCCCACAATAAAGCATAAGGCAATTTCCTGGTTCTAAGAAAAGTTGCATTTTTACTATCTTCATTTCTTTAAGGAGGTAACTGCTTTGATGAATTTCAGAATAATTAAATTTGCTTTAATGCGAAGGCTTTATTTACTAACCACAAAAAACCTTTTGAAAAGTTGAAAATATTGGCGTCCCTAATGCTTTATTGTAACGTAGATATATCGGCATATACTAAATAGACAAAATTTAACGTTTACCACTCCAAATTACATATAGGAGATTTTCCTAATCTTAGCAACTCTAATTACTTTAATTAATAATTAGCTCGCATTAATAAATTATGATTAAAGTAGCTACCTTTAATTAATTGCGATCAAACACAAACTGCAGAGTAATTTGTTTCTCGCCTACAACAACATGACGTTAAAAATAATATTGCTTGTCAGTCTATTGCTTGTGTTTGAATCTGTATCTCGTCCAAGTGCTTACATATTACCCACTGCATTGAGAAGATTCAGATATGCAGCAGGAGCTCCACTTAATATAAATTCAGACAACAAAGGTAATTACTGCTTTACTTAATGCGTATTTTGTCATATATAACACCTAACGAACACACTGCTGTCATGTGATCGAACCAAGCATACAGCGTCCATAAAGGATTTGCACCTCACAAAAAAAACACCTAATGAATTTTCGTTTAATTCTGTGTGCTATGTTTTAAAGCAAAATACAGTAGATATTAGCTAGTAATTATTGAATGATATTGCGATTTATTGTCGCACATTGATAGAATTTTTAAATCTATTCACCAGCAATATAATGTTGATTGATCTACTAACTAATTAGTAAGCTGTATGTGTACAGGATTCGAGGGTAACTATGAAGATCTCCAAAAACGGTAAGACATAGGGAGATAGATCAACAGACCAAAAAATCTGATGGAGCATCTTTAAGAGAACTTTTTCTGCTTTTCAAGATGACAATTGCAGATTTCAACCCAGATGTTTGATTTCTTGTCAGTCATCAGTAACTTGTTTTCTTTTTATGGCGGTCATTTTGAGTATTTACGTTTACAAAACATTAGAAAGAGAAATGCAGCCAGGGTTTATTTTGAAGCGCGTACCGCACTAAATCAGCAAATCAAACGTATTTTCTAAAACGAAATTTAGGGTTCTGATAAGTTAAAACAAAAATGTACATTATTGTATTTTTGTCTTACTTATTAAATATTAACCTGTCGATTTTTCAAAAGCTTCATTAATTTAGAAAGTATGTTTTATTTGGCTGATTTAGTTCCGAATATGTTTAAAAGGTTGCGTTTGGTGCATTCTTTGAGTTTCAATTTGCATTTGAATAGTGTTTGTTTTATTACGGTGCTTCCTGCAGTATTAGTTTTGTATTTCTTTCAAGTTTTACAAATTATCAGAGATAAGAATTCTATTTAATAACTTAGATATTCAAAATAACCGTTATAAGAAAAATAAACTTGGTAATTGTTAAAAGAAGTTGGAACGTCGAATTGAAACCGTAACCGCCATTTTGTAGAGCGAAAAAGTTATCTTAGAAAGCTTATTCAAATTTTT
>ML219348.1:11490-23224 GCA_004785975.1 Popillia japonica | reverse complement strand
GATAATAAAACTGTTTTATTGCTGGTAGTGTTTCGTGTCTTGTGGGTGATAGTGAATTAGTGTTCTACTTCGGCACCAAGAGATCCAGTGAATATTTGTGCAATAATTGTAAAAATTACTTTTTAATGATCGTATCCTATTTTTAAATGTAAAATTTTAGACTGTATAATGTGTGCACGCAATTATATTAGCAACTTTAATTGGATACGTATATAGTTACATATATACATATAGTGGGCGGCGGCACTATTTATCGTTGCTTGTTTTGTATAAAGAGCATTTGACAATAATTTTACATTCTTTTTAGCCACATTAAATATTTGAAACATTACTGAAGTCATTTAATGTTGCTATAAAATTTTTGTTTCATATTTTCAGCAATTCGTCGCCTATTTTAATCATATATACATACGCATTTTGTTGTTATGGTATAGAAAATTGGCAGTATATGCTGCTGGCAAAATTCCAGAAAACTTAAGTTATAATTATCCACACAAAAGCATTTCCAAAATAAGTGTATGTTATTTAAAAATTATTCTTAACTTTCTTGTTTAAATTTGGCTACTCTACTTATAATTCGATTCATAAACGATTTTAATGTAAATCACAATTATTCTGTAGAGAATGTTGTTATCAGTGTTATACGAGAGATAAGGAAGCTATTACAAGATTATGTAATGGGATTAAACATATTTCATAATGTTATAACTTCTCATGTTCAATAGGTAATTGTAAAAATGTAATACTATTAATACTAACTTCATACATTTATTGTCAAAATATATTTATAAGGATACCTCTTAAAACGACAGATTTTTCTGCTTTTACGCACAATAACCATGATTCTTGAATATATATCTACTATATATAAATGAAAAAAAATCACATGAACACAAATTATTAATTTAAATAAAGATTCACATCCATCGAAACATCACTGGGTGAACTGTTAATGTTTTGGTGACTCGATGAGGCGTTTTAGGCTGAATGAGGACAGTCCAACCCCTAATCCAGCTAAAATGAAGGCAGTAGGGAACACCAACTTGTCAGCTATAGTGGAGTTCGCAGACACATTCTGTAAACAAAATGAAAAAAAAATTATAATTGTAGAAGTAATTGAACGTCTATTAAGATTATAATTTTAACAAGGGTAAATAAAAAAATATATAAATGAAAACTTACCTGAGGAACAGTCAAACGGAGGGCTAAATTGAGTGCTTGAGATACTTTCATTCTATAATTGACAATACTCTACAACAAATACGAAAATATCATGTCAATATTCAGATGCAGTAAATAATACTAATAAATTAAAGCACCGAGTCAAATACTGAAGTGAGTGCCGACAGCTTAGTTACATTTATATAAAGCAATAGTGCGATACGGAAATTTAAATATATACATTTACATAACCTCTGTAAGGTTCACTTATTGACATGCTCAGAAAGTCAATAAAACTTTTTATGGCCTTAAGAGCAGCTCAATGCGTGTCTGGAGTACAATTTTGCGGATAAATGTAAATTAAATTACTATTTAATAGGATAAAATTACAAACATACCTATAGGTCGTGTGCTCGATACCGTCTTGAAAAAAGAAAAAGGTAGGTTCAGAAACAAACGCATGGGATGAGGTTGGAACGGGAGCATATGATAATTTTTAACCTTTGCAAATACCAAGGTCAAGTTGTATTCATTCAAAGTCTATTCTATTGTACTACAAAAATTCGAATATGAATTTGCAGTAATTTTTGGAAACTATCGTGATAAGGATAAGATTATTACCGAAATAATAATTATATTTTCGTCTTTTTAAAAATTATGTCACTTGTTTTATTGATTTTAAAAATTAGTCGGAAATAGTTTTCTTGACAATCTACAGTCATAATTCCATATTTATGTGAATTTGTTAATGATGTTTACGCGAATACTTTATTTCAAGATAATGAAACAAATAACAGAATGCACGACCAGTATAAATAAAATTACTAATTAATGTGTGTTTATTACAAATTTCAAATATTTTTTAAATTTCAACATTTATATCTCCTTAATTAAATTAAATACATCACATTTCCTCAATATACATGGTATTTCACGTAGGCTGGTAGAAATTTTAATAATAAAATTCTGACAGTTTGTTTTATTTTAAAATATTTTTACTTAGGAACTACCTTTTAGTATTTAATTGTTATTAAGTTATATGTATTACAGTTACCGCCCTGTAAGTAAAATATTTTAATAATTAAAACAAAAAAATATTTTACATTATCTATATAATAGCAATAGTATCAAACCACTGCGTTCACATTCGGCCTGGTGTTTTTGGCTAGTTATTTCAATACCAGCCCTCAACTAGATTAGCTAGAAGAATAGAATATATTTTTGTTGTACCTAGGATGGTGTAGGTTTCATTGCTTAAACATTTTACAACTTTTATCAAAAAGGTAATCATTACCCCCGCAAAGTCATACAAATATGTAGATAACTGTAAATTTTCACATCAGTTGACAATCCTTTTATTTATAAAGTTCTTAGGTCACCATCATTTCCTATTGTTATAATAAGTACCACGTTTTACTAGTTTGGTCAATCATCAATTTATTCAAGTAATTTCCCCTAAATAGATAATTTTGTGAACGTTGAACGGATTTTTATAATTAATGTTGAACTTTAAGGATGATTTCCAGCAAAAGTTTCAAACTTAGGAGTCTGCGGTTTGTTCCATTGAAAAATACATTCAATTTTCTATAAATTTCCATCAAAAAACAAAAATTGGTTTTTTCCGACCATAGGTACCTTTCCATAGGTCACATATTTCTTTTATTTTATTAGTGTACATTTAGAAATAAAATAATAAGCATAGTATCTTGCATTTTTTTTCGCCAGTGAATTTGTTCTTATCTCAATGTAATACGTTATTGTAATAAAATAAGAGCATATATATTGTTTGGTAATTATTGTCAACCTTTATGCATACTTTCGTGCATAAAGGCATTTAACGTCGATTATTTACTTTAAAAACAAATAAAACCTTGGTGGCCAGTCAGGCACGTATAGTTTCCGAGGGAATACCAGAGGGCGCTTTCAGGCTCGTTTTTTTAACATTGAGTTGCCATTCTACGTTACTTTATCTATGATTAAAAAGAGCATACTGGAGCATACATGACGACGCGTTCGCGCCCTTTTTTTGATTGGTTTGCGTTAAAAACTTACGAGGTAATCTTCCAATATACGGACTCTGTATGTATACAGATACAGTACATTGTCAAGTGTACGGTAAGGGTAAGTACATTTTACCATTTAGATTTTCGATTCAAAGTCGAACGAAGTATTACATACATAGGTAGGTATGTCGCTGTGTCACAACTTACGCACATGGTGTATAATTGTGTGGAGTAGGGCCTAGTGTGGAGTGTGTTTATATCAGTTTATATCGAACTAGTACCAACATATACATATATATAATTTTTGTAACATACATATTACGCAGTTATAAAATATATTTATACGTTGTTTCTTGAACGGAATGACAACGTAGTGAAATAAGAAAAATTATGCGTTATATATCTTTACAGTACATCCCAAGGACAATTAAACCAATTGCATAGGTAATTGTTGAGGTAGAGCAGTAGTTATTTATTTTACTATAAGTATTGCCAAATAAAGTCACGATATAATCTCCTTCCAAAAATATATAGGATTAATATGATCCATTTGTAAGATTGCCAAATATTTCTTTATTTAGAATATAAACATCGCCGCAAAATACTACAAACAACTTATCAAATTTCAATCCACGTTGTATGTATATGTATTTATAGAGTTTTTGAATGTTTCTACAATAAAAATAAAGTTTATAATAAAAATAGTCCAACAATGGAATCAAATGACTGTGGAACGAAATTAATCTTGACTTGATTAAACGTGAAGCAAAGTATCTACATATATGGAGAGGTCGCCAAATATTAGAATAGTGTAACGAGTTTGCAGGTACCAAAAATTTGATTCGATTTACATATATAGGTTTAATCAAAATAGAATACTATAAGCTGACCAATAGGTACATATGGTCACGACTGTACGTTTTTTTATTATAAATACTTAATTTGTTACTATAAAGAATATTACGATAGAATCGCGATTAAAGAATTAATACAAATATTGTAGATTTCTGGAATGTTAAAATTTATGCCCTGAAAGATTTATATGTATATTTTTGTTTTTCCGTTGTCATCGTGTCTAAAAGATAACTCTGTAAACTACAACGAGCACGTCAACTTATTTTGTTTACTTTTCCTTAGTGGTCAAAAAAATAATATACATACATTAATCTTTTATCAGAATTACTACCTATTTTACTTTACTTAAGGTTATTGTTTTTCTAATTATTCAAATTGTTGTTTCACTGGATTCAGAATTCTAGTTTTTTCTGATTCCAATTATTGTTTCATTTTAGTTGTCCGTAATAGTCGCTTGTTTACTTGTCTTATATCATTTACTTTTTGTTAGAGGTCAAATATGTTACAAATTTTATGGGAATTATTGCTTTAATTTACTTACAATTGGTATAGATTCTTTGGAAATACTTAAGTTCACAGATAAGGCAAGCGAATAGTAAACGTCGTTGTTGGAATATGCGAAAGTAAATGAATAAGTGTTATTCTCAACAATGTTGAAATATTTTACAGTTGATAGTTAAAATGGAATGTTGAACAAATTTTGCCCTGCTCTCAGCCAATAAGAAATAATTAGATCTGCGTACAAATATTTTGTGAAACGAGTATAGTGCAGTGCGTGTAGCTGGTGTAGCATACGTCGCCGTCGGGACAATCGTACACTATATTTTATTGGTTTGTAAGACATAAAATTATAAACAAAATTCTTAAAAGTACTTGTGCTAGAAATGCTTAACAAATAACGCGTATGCGTACAGAACAACAAAGTTTCGTTTATTTTTATTCAAAAGAGTTCTTCCGCATTCTTTATCACCACTCTGTTTTTCGGAATCAAAATCAATATCACTCTTTCCACTCTCCACTATTTCAATAAATTTATTTAGATTTGCTTTATACTGTATATTTTTCATATTGTATAAATCATTTGCAGCATACCTTTCAGTTTATTACCGATGTATTAAAAAGTGTAGATATATCTTTATTCTACCCATACATTAGCAGAGTACAATCGTTACACTTTCAAAGGAATCAGGGTAGTTCATGGTGCTCTTTCTACGCTAAACTTGTCACCTAACAGGAAGTTCTTACTGCATTGCATGATAAACGCAATTTTGCTGAAAATTGCACAATGGTGCGCAATAGTAGCCACTAGTGCAGGATACCAAACAAACCTATCATTTAGGTCTGTTAATAAATTTTTCTCTTTGTTTTTAATTGCACCTTATTTCAAGAGTTTCAAGTTTATACTTTACATGATTTATTTTTTGTGACAACATTTTTAATATGTTTGGATCTCGAATTATGCAATATGTGCTACAAATTCTTTAAAAATCTGGAAAAAGGAATACCTACTATTCGTTTGTTTCATATTTGAAGTAAACATTCTACTGACAAAAGTCAAAAACTGGTGCCAGAAGATAAAGCTTACGTAATTACATGAAACACAACGGCAACGATGATGCTTGTTGAGTAGAAATTATTGAGAAAAACGTTAATTTTTTTACGACGATGAAATATGTGGACTGTGATCGTGTAGTATTGTTTTGCTAAAAATATACAGTGTAGATCTTTCTGTAGTATTTGTAATAAGTTCTTCATTGTGTGCTGTTTTGTTTATTTATTATAAGATATATTGTAGTTTGGTTAAAAGGTTGACTAGTAATATACAAATGGAATATTATATATCAGTATTTTATTTGATTATTTACTTATATGTTACACACGTATAAACATTGTGTATACAAACACAAACAAAATCTTAACGTCTATCTTTTGGTAATTTGTACTATTGATAACTTCTAGTTTAAGCAACTTTAGCTTATCTTCTTTGAATTACTTGTTACATGATATATAACGTGTTAAAAAATGTACTATGTTAATTAGTATCGGTAATTAGCTGTGGTGTGATAGATTCGTAATTCTATCGGGTGCGTATTTTTAAGTGATGGAATGATAAGACATAAAAACTTCATTCCTTTAAAGCTGTTCTCTAACAAATTTTCCTACATATATATTTATCAAAATTATAATCTCTTAATAAAGGTAAATATTGTTATGCGTATGATTCCGAACTATTTGGAAAATTACTTTAGATAAAGTCCGCTTAAAAGCTTGTATGTGACGTATATTGTTTATTTACTTCAACATTTTATGCAGGAAAATAGGTATTTACGGTAGGCAGATACTGATATAAGGAATGCAATATAGTTACATATCTTCATTTCAACGTCAAATCTATTTTTCTGAATTTCTGCATTATTAATTTGGCACTTCATTATTTATTAAGTATTTTTTATGTATGGATGTTATACTTTCAAAGTATACGCTTTGAACGTCACGATCATCTTTCGTTCACGTTCCTAATGTTGTAAGACAACAAACTATGAAAGAGTTGATGTATGTAAGTATGTATGTATACATACATACATACTACGTATGTTAATTTATAGTTCGTCCAAACTTCTGGGGCCAAAGAGTACTACTTCGTTGTAAAACAAGATGATGAATTATAAAAAATTGAACTGTAAAAGAGATAGATAAAATTTAATCCGTTGATTTAAAACTATGTTTACAGTACAAAGAGCACAAAACATTGTACATATATTTCTTTACTTAATAGAAAGTATACATTTTTAACTAGGTGTATGTATGTAAGATATATTAGTTTCTATGAGTACTAAACACCATTATATTCCGCAGTACAATATTAACTCATTTGTTTATCTTAAAAGAGTTACTCTTTTTTTATTAACGAGATTTTATTAATGTGAACTCGATTCCCATTGAACTTTGCACTTTTTTTTAATAGGGTACTCCTGCTTCCATGTTTATATTTAATAATCGATGTATGTAGAAGAGTTGTATTTGTTCTTATCTAAGTGCTTGTATTCTGACCTCTACATTGCACAGTTCAATTATAAAATAATACACATTAACAGTATCATTCAGTCTAGACCTTGCCAGACCCCACATATCTTGGCAATTTTTTTGTTGATGACCCCATTGGCACTGATAAGTTTAATTATGTATCATCATATTATATACTAATCTCTCTAATAAGACAAGACTTTGATTTTTGATTACTCATATTTCGTTTTTTTTTAAGATATTCAAATGAAAAGAGAACTGCGTAGTAATGATTTTGCTTGATAACGTTCCAGTTGCAACTAGACGAATGTTTATGTTGGTCCAAAGTGTTAATAATTTTCGTAATCACAACGTCTGCTCGCGTTAATGGTCGGCAATTCACATTCACAAATTAAATAATCGCTGCGGAATTTTTCATAACAGCTGATCGGAATATCTTTTATTAATAATGGTATGTGAAGCGTTTGTGGTAATCTTTCCTTGGATGGACATAGGTCAAAAGCGTGTTAAATAAGGAAGTAATTTTGCGTTAGGTACGCAAATTTTTATGCAATATAGCATACCTATAGATAACAATTGAAAAATGAAAATAAAAATTGAGTATAAAGAATTGTACAAATGTGAAGTATGAGGATGAAAAAATATAAATCGAACTAGTACACAACTAAAAGCGATTATAATCAAATAGTTGCATAGTAATTCATTGACGAGAATAAAAATTGTGGAGCATTTGTATTTATTTGGTATAGTATTATACGTACATAAATGGCGGTTCCCGGGAAACACTTGGGAATTCTTTAGGCGTTCATCTATTTTTTAGTAGTAGCATATAACGAGGGTGGAACATTGTAATCATGTTCAAAAAATCTTATAGTTTCATAGGCTTGTGAAAGACTAGTTCAATGATATATCTAATATTTCTAAAATACTGGATCAAATCAAAAAAGATCTTAATAAGATTAGTGATAATGTAGGGGGCTCACTAAATGGTGCCGATTCCCG
Source organism: Popillia japonica (assembly GCA_004785975.1). Classification (NCBI taxonomy): domain Eukaryota; kingdom Metazoa; phylum Arthropoda; class Insecta; order Coleoptera; family Scarabaeidae; genus Popillia; species Popillia japonica. The sequence continues at coordinate 15,179 of ML219348.1, read as the reverse complement.
TTTAGATTATTAATTATTAACCCAATACAAATTAGTTAGTGTTGAATATTTGAACAGTTATGGGGGCTATAACATTACAAGAGAGAATTGAAATGATTTACATCTATGGAGAAAGTGGTAGAAATATTGATGATGCTGTTAATCTTTACTAACAACACAAACTATACAGCCAAAAAACGTAATCGCCAAAAAACAATTGCCGGAGAAAATAATTAAATCGCGGTATTAGCTAATAATCAGCATATTAGTGCTTGAGAAATAGCTCGTGGATCACGAATTGCAACTTGGCCTTTTTGACGTCTTTTCGAGATGAATATTTTAGTTAGATTTCTGATCCAAGAAACTACTAACTAAACTAGTAAGCTACGCTTTTCTCAGCGTTGATACTATTAAAAATAGTTTACTACTATTTGCAGATATAGCTGCTTTCAATACTATGTAGGTATTACGATTTAAATTATATTTAGTAAAGCATCACTATATTTACTTATTCCAAATGAAAGCAGAAGTACGAGAGATGTACAGTATTTATTCAATTGAACATTATTTTTTTAGTTATAGCTAATGTACTTGGTGACGATACTCTATCGTATCAAAAGTAACGATAAGATACAACATCTTGGGAAAATGCCAACAGTGATAGTAGGCTGTAAATTGTTAGCACATAATAAACTGTTGATCGTGTGAGACGTGATTAGTCAAGATCGGCAACAACTACTAGATGGGTAGTAGAGATAACATGAATTTCAAGTGACACCATTGGAATCAACGATAATTTTTTTAAAGTTTTCTGAATAGATTTGTTGCGGTATATAAAACATTGGTTTATCGCTTCGATCATTAGACTAAACTCGAAAGTAAGAAAGGTGCAGGTAAAATTATAGCTACAGTTTTTCGGCGGAGGCAACACGCATTCACGATCCAGTATTATGCAAACTTATCAAATAAATTTTGTGTTTATAAAAATAAGAGAAAAGTGATGTCGTGGGGTTTTCTATCATCAGAATAGTGCTTCGGTGAAGAAAACTCGTGTTTCCGCATAAACAAAGCACGATGCTGGTTTGAAATTGGCAGATCAAGAAATCTCCTGTGACAAAATCCGGTACTGCTCGCTTGGACGAATGCATTCATGGTATCTCTTTATCTAACATATAAAAATCCTATGCCTGCTCTAACACATTGAAATATCCTATGAACAGATCGAACGTGCGCACTCTGTATACATCGTTCGAAATTAGCTAATATCCACATCGACATTCGAACGAAAGAGATAATAAACTAAGTCACTAATTGTGACTGGTGAGGGACAGGTTCATACACCTCTATGAACAAACCCAGCGGCAGGCTAAGCGCAACTCGGTCCTAATAGGCAAAGTCTCTTCCTGCTGCAGATCGTAGTGCGGAGTAAAATACTACATCCTACTCGAGGTACCACTGTGCAAGCAAAACACTACGGTCTAGACTAGTAAAGGTCGAAAAACAATCTCCTAACCAAGTTGTCGTGTCGTGGCTAATGGTTTGCACTAGGAGTTACGGCGCCGGTCGTAAGATAACCCCTTGCGACCGTTATACCATGCCACAATGTGGCGGGGGGTCTAGCCTTAATTGGACGGACCAAGAGGAGACAACCTCAATAAAAACCTAAATCTCACGGTGGAGGACTAGGCCAAAGGGATGCGTGGCTGGATAGAAGACCAGTCCCGACTAGTCCGAACTCTGGAATACCGGGCGACCTTCTGGAGAAATAGCTTTACATCCACGAAGGGGGCGCCATGGGTGCGGACCAACTTTTCCCCCATACTCGTGGGAACAACATGGAACCTACAGAAACAAGAACAACGAAACCACCCGGGGAACCTCCAGTTGAGGAAAACCCAATGGACCTAGAAGAAGGCCCGACAGGTCAATCTTCTGGTTCCCAACAAGAAAAGTGCCAGGAAGCTCTACAGGGAAGCAGCAGATCTGCAAGCCCGAAAGAAGACACAACTGCGCTACGACATGTGGCCTCAGCGATGAACCGCATGAACATGGTAAAGCCCAAGCTATCCGCAGCGCAGAAACGGAAGCAGGCCATACAAGCAGCGATAGCGGCTGGGGAGCCTATAAGACCCAGAAGGCAAAGAAGCAATCGTGGTAGAAGGGAGGAGGAGCCTAGTACGAGCACCAAGCAGCGTACTACAACTCCCGCCCAGAAACGAGCCAGATCGGAGGGAAGTACACCGTCTCCGACGGTGAACAAGCTCCCAAAGATACAGAAATCGGGCAGTGGCGAGACGATGAAGGTAAAACCCAGCACATCCTCACGGAGCGGTGCTGGGGCAACCTTCAACCAAACTCTAACCGCTGTCAAGGTGGCTGTAGTCTTGGACAATTATCCGGAGGAAAGACTTTCCGAGGAGCAGTCCAAGAAAGTACAGATGGCTGCCATGGGGCAAATCTGGAAGTGTGAACCAGGTGCAGCACCCCAGTTCCGAAACAGCTATGCTGAAAAAGGAGTAGCCTACTTTACATGTGGCAACGAGAAATCGAGGTCATGGTTGGTAGAGACTATTCCAAAGATAGACGCATGGGAAGGCGTTGTCCTAAGAGTCGGTTTGGCAAAGGACATCGTCAAGACCGTGAAAGTCGTTACCTGGATCCCGACGGATTTCTGGGGACAACACCAACGGAGAAGAACTCCTAGAGACCCAGAACGAAGGGCTAAAGACGCAGGAATGGCGCGTCATTTCAAGCAAGGAGGAGCCCAAAGGGACAACTTTAGTCTTGAACATTGACGAAGACTCTTTAAAGGTGCCGAACAGTCTTGGCTTTAAACCCTATCTAGGGCTAACCCAACTCACCTTTAAAGTAATCGGGAGGCAGGAGGCAACCAAACATGCTGAGGGTAATCCAGATCAACCTTCAGCATAGTAAGGCAGCATCTGCCTCACTGTGCAAGCTGCTGTCCTCGGGCAGCATTGACATAGCCCTCATCCAGGAACCCTGGCTTGGCGGGGGACGAGTAGCAGGACTCAGCGAAGCCAAAGGTAATGTAATCTACGATGTACACTCTGGCAAAGCACGATCTTGTATATTTATCAAGAATAACATACAGTCACTAACACTGCAGAATTTCTGTTTCAGAGACCTTGCAGCCATAAGACTGGGAGAAGCCTATGGAGGTGGCAAGAAGCTAATAATCACTTCTGCCTACCTTCCATACGACGAACCAAGTCCCCCTCCATCGGAGGAAGTGGAGAAGCTCGTATAATACTGCGAGGATGAAAGCCTCCAGATTATCATCGGGACGGATGCAAACGCCCACAACACCGTCTGGGGGAGCACCGATACGAACAAGAGAGGTGAGTCACTTTTAGAATTTATAATTTCAAAAAACCTCGTAGTTTTGAACCGGGGAAGTGAACCCACCTTTGTAACACAGAGAATGAAAGAGGTAATTGACTTGACCATAAGTTCCCTGCATGTGAGTACACAGGTTACTAAGTGGTATGTATCTGAGGAACATCTTACTGGGAATCAAATCTATTGATAAAACAGTGGAGATGTACAGAATGTCGCGAAGAACCTGCTGGCACAAGTACAGACAGGGGAACTGGGAAACGACATCAAACAAGTCAAACCAGAAATTAGAAATCCATATGATATTAAGCTAGCCTCTGAACAACTTCAAGAGGCTATATTAAACTCAT
>ML219348.1:0-11090 GCA_004785975.1 Popillia japonica | reverse complement strand
ACTATACAGAAACCCGCGGGAGATTTTATAAACACTGGAAAAGAAACCCTCGAAGTTTTACTTCAGAGGCACTTTCCAGACTCAGAAGAAACCAACCCTAAAAATGCGGATAACCAGCAAAAACCTCAAAATCACCCACAGAGGGCGAACAGAGGCTGCTGGGAGCTGGTTAGGAGGGTAATAACATACGACCGGGTAGTATGGGCTATCAATTCTTTCAAATCCTACAAATTGCCTGGTTCGGATGGAGTACTCCCAGTACTCTTGCAACAAGGAGAGGAATACGTAGCACCACTGCTATGCAGGATATACAGAGCCAGTCTAGCTCTAGGAAACCGGGAAGACCCTCGTATGCTGAGGCCAAGGCATTCCGACCCATAACCCTATCCTCATTTATACTAAAAACTATGGAAAAACTGCTGGAAAAACATATTAGGGAAACCTCACTACTACAGAGGCCATTACACCCTAATCAACATGCTTACCAGTCAGAAAATCATGTGATAGTGCCCTACACCAACTTGTATCGCGAGTAGAAGCATCTATCAACAATCAGGAGATTGCTTTAGTAGCATTCCTGGACATAGAGGGAGCATTTGATAATACTTCTTTTAAATCAATGATAAGAGCCGCCAGCAATCGTGGTGTGGAAGACACGATCTGTAAGTGGATCAAGGCCATGCTGGAAGGACGACTCATTGAAACATCGTTAGCAGGTGAAACAATGCAGGTGTCGGTACGCAAGGGATGCCCCCAGGGGGGAGTCCTGTCACCCTTACTATTGGACCTTGTAATTGACGAACTGCTAGTCACCTTAAACGATGAGGGCTACTATACCCAGGGGTATGCAGATGATATTGCAATACTCATAGTGGGAAAAAATGCGAGCACTATTTCAGAACTTGTGCAAAGAATTCTGAAAAGAACAGAAGGGTGGCCAGGACAGGCAGGAAAACCTAAGAGTTAACCCTGCGAAAGCGACACTGGTACCCTTTAGGAAAAGAAGAAAGTTGGATGGCCTAAAACCACCGACACTTCACGATGAACCAGTACAATTAAGTCAGGAAACAAAGTTTTTAGGATTGGTCCTTGACTCGAAGTTAACATGGAATCAACATCTTGAACAGATGATAGACAAGTGCAAACGAGCACTAATGACCACCCGAAGGACAATTGGCAAAAATGGGGATTAAAACCACGCATGATGCACTAGCTGTACACTGCAGTGGTAAGACCTATGCTAACCTATGGTTGCCTGATTTGGTGGACTAAAGTTACACAGAAGCAAGCGATTGCAAAACTCGCTAAGGTTCAGAGGTTAGCTTGCCTGTGTATCACTGGTGCAGCAAAAAGCACGCCAACAGCTGCTATGGAGACCATGTTAAACCTGCCCCCCTTGGACATTTACATAAGGGGGGAGGCAAGAATAGGGGCACATAGACTGAAATGCGGTGGAAACTAGAGAACCCAGAATACTTCGGGGCATGCCAGAATAACCACCGAGATAACAAACCCTATTTTTGAAATGGGCAGTGATACAATGATTCCCAAACTCTCCTTTGATAAACCATTCAAGGTTGTCCTAGATTGGGAGCAGTGGATCCGAACCCAGATCTGGTACGCAGACGGGTCAAAGAGAAAGACGGGTTCTGGGGCAGGTATATATGGGGAAACTCTAAATCATAAAGAGTACATGATATTAGGGCAATATACCACCGTGCAACAAACGGAAATACTAGCAATAGAGATATGTGCCCGCAGGGCATTGGATAACCAACCAAAGGGTCAGCTGATACATATCCTATCGGATAGTCAGGCGGGCCTAAAAACTCTAGCAGCCTATCAGATAACCTCAAAGCTAGCTTGGGACTGTCTGGAAAACCTAAAAACTTTGGCAAAACACAACAAAGTCACTTTGGTGTGGGTGCCGGGGCATAAGGGCATACCAGGCAATAAAGTCGCAAATAAGCTCGCAAGAAGAGGCTCTGCAACTCAATTTACTGGACCGGAACCGGGTCTGGCGATGCCTAAGACTGCAATACGTGGTGCAGTAACTGAGTGGATAACAAAAGCACACCAGGTACACTGTAACAACGTTGAAAGGCAGTTACACAGCAAACGGATGATGAGGCAGCCATCCGAGCAGTTAGCAGCGGATGTGCTTGCTCTTAACCGAGTACAGCTTAGAACAGTGACGAGCTTGTTAACAGGACCCGGCTATCTAAGGGAATATTTGCATGGAATCGGAATCTTTAAAGATGAACCTATCTGCAGATTATGCAATGAGGAGGAGGAAACAGCCTACCACATTGTATTTGAATGCGCTGCATTGGGACAACGGAGACAGTCGCTTTTGGAACAAACTAATCAACCAACAGGTCTACCGGAAAGAGATTTACCACATAGCCTATTAAACCTAGTAAAGGGGACAAACCTGTTTTTGTAAAGAAATTCACTAGGTACGGAATAATACAATAGGCCTTAGGCCGCGGTGTTAAGGGGATGACATCAAACCTGATCCGTACCCAGTGCGCCAATCAATCAATCAATCACTAATTGTCAGTGAAATCTATTAGTGATTAGTTTCATGGGTTAATTTGCGAAATAACACACAATATTACTATCTTGTTTTATTTTTTAAAAAACGTTTACATTTAAGCATAATAATCAAAACAAATTTTATGCGTATGCGCACACTGCACACATGTAGTAGTTAATACTACTGACAATGAGTCAAGAACATGTAAAATATGATCGAGATTAAACCACAAGATTTGTTTTCTTTATCATTAATCGTTTTTATGCATAGGTATTCAATCGACATTGATCTAGAAAGAATGTTTTGCTTTATTACGTTTAAATAATTGTAATAATAGAATCAAGTTACACACGATTTTTTTATATTTAGCGAACAACATTTTTGTCTTTTGTGTCGGCAGTAGAGATAAAAGGAACCGCGTGGGTAGTCCCTGTCATCTCCACGGATGTAATGATATGCAGAATAAATAAAATAACTACGATTAGAATGTTTGTTTGACTTACAGTAAAATTACAAATTACTAGTTTTTTTAGCTAAACTATATATGTATTACAGATAACACTTAGTTAGTACCTATAACAATTTTATTTTGTTCACTTTTCAATATTTTCGTAGTTTTAACTAGCTCTCGTAACATTGGTAATAATTATAACTTTATATTATACAGCATGCAGTAAAACCAATAAATAATCTTTTTAAATATACATACATACTTATACAACGAATAATAGTGCACCTCAGACAAATAGAGGTAAATATTAGAATTCCTTATTATAAAGAAGATAATGAAATATTGCCGGACCATAATCCGATTGCCAATCAATCAATCAATTGACGTTTAATCAGGAAAAAATACATTCGAGATCACTGACAGGTATGGAGAATTTTAAAAATCCCCGTTTTAAATGACAGGCATTCTGTTTGATATTTTAGTGTAACACTATGTACATATATAATGCACGATTTAACGTTTTTTTAAATATTTATTTCGTTTATAACATTGTGATTTTACTGTTTGCTGTTAGTATTTTGCATACTGAACAGAATATTTATATTTAAGTACCTACCATAATATAAACGAAGATGTAAGATATCTAAGTACAATTTAAACGGCAAAAACATATTTACAAAAGAAGTTTACAAATTAGTACGATATTTTCTCATAATTCAATTTTATACACTTCGTTACAAATTTCTGTTTCAATTTTTTCTTTGTGGTTATCACAACACGAAATTTCTTTACGCGACAACATATACGAGGAACGTCTTATATTAATTTTTATAATTATTAACAATTAGTTATTGTGATGCGTCTCTCTGTATGTAGATCTTCTTTTTTTACAACTTTATAACGTTTTGGCGACACTGAACTTGCATTATTAGCAATAGATCGTCAAACGAATACGACATTAAACTAAACAATATATAAACAGATAACGTTTTCAGAAAATTCACAATTGTTAGATTTCTACTAATACTCAGCCGTACAAAGTTTTTGTGACAACAAACATTACATATATAGCGGCGTGCGATGGCGTGTTGAAACTCACATTGAGCCTGTGCTTGTTTTCAGATACTTTGTGTTGTTGTTTAATCGTTCACATTGTAGAATGCTTGAATTCAATCGTTAGTATAAAAATATCGAAAATTTTACAGAAAGCATTTTTTCCGGTTAAAGCGCCATCTGATCTATTTTAAATATAGATCTGCGTTAGTGGCGCCAAATTTGATTTATTTTGTCTTTTATTATATAGTTTTTCCATTTGGAATAGAACATTTCCCAACTTCAATTGTAAGAAATTAGGAGCACTTATTAGACGTATATAGTATTTTTAAATATATGTGTCAGTTCAAGAAATTAGTAGGAAGAAGTATTCTTCATGTAGAAGACTTTAATACTACCAGAGTACTATGTGTCGATCATGATAATGCCAAATAAGTATTTGTTTAATTTCCAATTGCTTAGCAATATTAACTTACAGATGTTGTGTCGTATTGTAGTCAACGAGTGTGTGATGTTTTATTATTAAATATTACATATTATTATTTAAATATATGAATATGTCATTCAATTATAAGGTTGAGTTTCATTCTTACTTCGCAGTAATAATGTTGGAAATGATGAAATGTTTGATTTAAATATATTAATTAACGCATTGTGTATTTCTTGTCTTGGTGGCAGTTTTGCAGACCGATCTTTTACGTTTTTTCCGTTCTAAATTTTTACCAAATGTTTAAAGTTTTGTAGTATGTTTAACAATTAGATGACGTGCTTACACCGTACCTTTCGACCACTCAATCGTTTCTTAACATAAAAAATCACACCTGTGCCATACATATCTCTACTTAGTAACGTTTGCAGCACTTTCAGCTTTAATTAGTACACACATGTGTTTTAGTTACATACATTGCAAGTAGGGTATAATATCAGTTAAAGATCTTAGCGAAACATTCAATATCAAATTATCTCTGTTGAAATTGGCAAGTCTTCTGAATAAGATTTTGTGCGATTGCTTTACAGTATTTCTGAAAATCTTCGAAATAATTGTATTAACGATTGGATTTCTAATAATTTATATGTACTTATTTCGGGCTAAGTATCGTAGGGTTATAGTATCGAAGCCATCTAAGAAAAACTTAACAACTAACCTTTACGTGGCATTATATAAGAAAAGTTCAGTTTGCTAATGTAACTCGTTAGTTTCGTTTTTTGTATATGTATTTAATTATATAAGTAATATAATAAGTATTCTTTCTTATTATGCATCTTGTAGATTTGGTGAACTAACGTTTTTTTTATTTCTTGTCGAACTAAACTAACTATTATAATTATAGAACCTCACGCTTTTGTTTCATTTTGTTTACCTACAAATATAATGCGCGGTACATAACTTTTCTGCAGTATTGTTTATGATGGCAGTTGGAACTAGCCTTGGTCTCGGCGTTTTTTGTGTACGTCGAAACTTTATACATGGATGTGTGTATATGTTGTGGCTTTTTAGTCGACCATCAGTTCGAAATGAACTGATCCTCGTCGGTCTGCACGATCATGGTGGACGTTTATCGCCCAAGCCTTACATTCTATGTTTATGAGTACATGACCTGAAATATAAAAAATTACCAAAATAATCCAAAATGGGAATCCAGTTCTCCCAATCTGTCAATGAACAACATAATAGTTATCTAGTTTTTATTGGGAACTGATGTGATGAATTTAAAATGCTGGTTATCATTATTAACTGTATTACATAAATATAGCAATAAGCTACAAGAAATACTCACGCCTTGGTTTCTCGAAATGGACAGCAACATACGGACTAACATAACCTTCGTCATTTTGAAAGGGGAAGAACTGTCCTGGAAATCCGCGCGTGGGGTAATAGCTTCTTGGTCCAATATTTTCTATATCTGCTGGACTCTCACCTTCACAGGAAACCCATACTGTGTTTGCCTAAAGTTAAAACATACATATATTATATTATAAATATTAATAAAAAAACATTTAATTGGTCTATAAAACGTTTATGCTTACCGCCTTTGTGCCATCTTCTTTTTTAATATGGTCCTTCAAATCGTCTGGCATTTTGTCAGGTAAGTTACCAGCATTGTAATATTGCGGTTTCCAACCGAAAATCTGAAACAGAAGTATTTATTTTGAAAAGCTATAAATTCAAGACGTAAATATGTATAGCTCAAGTTATATCATTCACATGCAAACAAATTGTGAATCTAACAGGCCTGCTAAAATTAAAAAATAATACAACAAGGTCCAAAATTCTTCCAATTTTTTGATCAATTAATTCATTGCTTTTCTTCCAAATATTTGTAATCAAATCTGGACTGCTGTGTAAAGGATAGTTTGTAGATGACCAAATATCTTTTTCTTTGATACCGCATCAGTATCTCTATAGTGTTGCTAATTTGGAAACATAGTTAACTTTTTTAATTTAATACTGTTTTTGTATGTGTAACGAGTAACGTTTTTGACTTATAGAAGTAGTTAGTAGTTAGTTATAAAATGTCTTTAACAATAACATCTACCGTCATTTCCCTATAACTATTAGTATTGTAGTATCTGGTGTAACAGAATGTCATACCAGGGTATGACTTGAAGGCAGAGACAGATTTAGTTTAAACCTAGGTCTAATATGTATATGTATACAGCAGGTGAAGAAATTTTTTAAAACATATAAGAGTAGAATTATTTATAGAAATATATGCAAACTAGTGACTAAAGCAAAAATAAATGGGAAAACCTATCGTCTTTAGTAGTAGCATTTACACCTAATGATAATACAAGGAAAGAATAGAGAGATGAATTATACGACCCTGCAGACAGGAATAGATAGAGAACAAAACCTAATATTAATGGGCAATAGGAACGAAAGCGTAGGAAATGAGAAAAAACCGACATAGAAAATTATATGAAGAAAAACCAAAAGTGGCAACATTCATGGACAAAGATATCTGTAGACTAGCGAGTGAAATTAGAACTCGTGACAACATTGTAGCCGTCAAGGTAGGAAAAAAATAACGAAGATACAAAAAACAATCAAGTGCTATAAATTATGACAACGGACAAAAAATGTACAAAGAACAAACAGATGAAAAAGCAGACAAAAAAATGGAAACGGCAACAGAATTAGCCGACTAATGGATGCAAGAATTTGATACCAAGATAAAGGAAAAAATCAAAAATTTTTTACAGTAGGTATTTGGCGATAATCTAAAGCTGATAATATAAAGTATAAAAATGAAAACATTGTCAGAGAAATTAGTCGTAATGAGAAGAAAACACATATCTAATAATAAATACCCAGCCAATTAAAAAAGAAGGGGCAATAGAAGCCATGAATAAAGTGAAAATTGTAAACGCTTCAGTAATCAACAAAATAACGGCAGAGATAATCGCACATACATATATATGCACTGTCAAAACGAAAAATACCTAAACCCTTGAAAATGGCAACAATGTAACCAATTTAGAAGAAATGGACAAGCTAGCAAAGAAGTGCATTAACAACTATACTGTGAAAAATAGAAGGATTATTTGTTGGAGGATTGCTCCAATCTTGGAAACTAGGTGAACCTTTGAACGTGTTTGCTAGATAATAATTACATATACAACAAAAATATTTAACATTAAACATTTACTTTTTTCTTGTTATAATATGGAAAAATACTTCTAATTCGGATTCAATTTTTTATCTTCTAGAAATTCTAAATTGGTGCTAAAATTTGTGATATATATTTTGAGCCTATGTTTTACATCTTCATCAAGATCGATTTTGCAGAATAGGGTTGTAGGGAAAACAAATTCTGTAATATACAGGGTGTCCCAGCGAAACCGTTTATTAGAAGTTTACGGGGTTCTCGAGAAAATATTAATTTGAAAATTAGAACTATATATAGTTGGTTGTGCTCTCTCCAATTAAAATATTTTTAGATTCCTAGCGTTTCCGGTCACACCGGAAGTCGCCATCTACTTTGCTATTTTTAATGGAACACCCTATATATTTTTACATATTCGGATTTGCCTATTATTAAGCTTTACAAATATCTTTAATTTTTGCAATTTGATATGGGCGTTTTGTAGTTATTCGATTTAAAAAAAAAAAAGCTGTAGCAGACATTTATTCAAAAAATCAGCGAACACTCGATTTTTCGAATATCGACTTAGGATTCATAGTATGCTTAAACCACATGTTGGAGTATGTCTTAGCACCGAGAACAGCTGCCTAAATTGTGTGGTTACCTTACTATGGCACGTTAACTTCCCGACAATTTGAAGAATCATAAATTAATTTTTTCAAACGGCACTCCCCATTTTTTATTACTTAGTCGTCTTCAGCATCTAATTATACATCTTTTATATTCCATATGTCCTACACCTGAAATTGATAGTTTAGGAAATAATTAGGGTTTTTGAAGAATGCACACATAACTCATAGATGCTTATCTAGTGTACCATGGAAAATTAACGTTCTCAAAGATTTATTGCTAAAATCTAAAGTCAAACTTATGCGTTCGTTTGATGCTAGTAAATTAATAATTATCCGTTAAGTGCCTTTACATTATTGCTATTGGGTTGAAATATAGAGCAATAACGAAAACAATGTTTTCACAAATCAAAAAATTCACACAAGTTAACTCTGTCGTTGGGGTCTTGAGGATGAAGGTCTTGCACTAATGAAAACTTGTAGTCGTAGAAGTGATGTTTTTTCAAAATTCTATGTACTGAAGACTTACTGATTGCAGATCATCTTCGGCAGCTGGAATTGAGGCGCTGGAATTGGCCTCGAAATAAGTTAAGGTATTCAATTCTTCATCCTCATCATTAACTACGCTTTTTGTCGGTTTAACGGATGAGCAATTTGACCAAAACGCACAAAATTTGCTTCTATTCTTCTAAATTTACCTCTGTCATCCGTTAAACTTTCTGCAAGCTCTACTAAGAACTTTGTCGCACTTTCCGGGTATAAAAAATAAATTGAGTATTTCTTGATTTGTATAAATATTGTTTTCGTTATCGGTAAGTGTAACTTTGACATTAGACTTTGACAATAAGCCTTTGAGAACGCTTATTTTTCATGGCATACTAAATAAGTATCGATGAGTAAGTGTGTAACTTGTGCACTTTTCAAAAGAAGCTAATTATCTCCTAAACTAAACTATCAATTTCAGATATACGACATGTTGGATATAAAAGGTGTAAAATTAGACGCTGAAGATGGCAAACTAATAAAATATGGGGGTACCATTTGAAATAATTAAGTTATGGTTTTTGAAAATTTGTCAAAGTTAACGTACTGTTTCAACAGCCGTTTTCAGTGCCAAAATATACTCCAACATGTTGTTTCAGCATATTATGAATCCTAAATTGATGTTAGAAATATCAAGTGCTCTCTGATTTTTTCAATAAACGTCTACTATAGCAATTGTTTTAGTAAAAATCGAATAACTACAAAACGCGCAAATCAAATTGCAAACATTACAGATATTTGTAAAGCTTAATAATAGGCAAATCGAAATATGTGAAAATATATGGGGTGTTTCATTAAAAATAGCAAAGTAGATGGCGACATCCGGTGTAACCGGAAACGCTAGGAATCTAAAAATATGTATTTTAATTGAAGAGAACATAACCAATTGTATATAACTCTGAATTTTCAAATTTATATTTTGGTGAGAACCTCATAAACTTCTAATGAACAGTCTCACTGGAACGCCCTGTATATGTATATAACTTACCTTATTGAGCTTTAGGAAAATACAAGGACCACCCTCAGTACTGTTATAGTTGAAACTGTTCTCTGGCAGGCAGATTTGTGTGATCTTTTCCATTTCACAAACTTTTCCTTCTTCTGGACTCATTCCTTGATCACAACTAACAAAGTTGCTTGGGTGGGCAGCTTTTGTATCCTCGTATACTACAATAAATTATTAAAGTACCTATCCTCACAATACAGAAGTTTTTCTGTACTTACTTTTTAAAAAATTATTTAATTCTTCAACCCAATATGCTACGTTGCTTTGGTCATTCGATTTGTACCAAACTAAAGTACTTTCTACGTTACTCTCTGGAGGCATCGGCCTGAATCCAAGTCCTAGAATAGATAAATTTATTGAGGTTATAATCGTCAAAAGAAATTATTTGGGTAATTCGCGTAGTTAGTTACCTGGATTACTTCCGATTAATGAAGACTCTAATTGCCACTTGGGTTGTTTAGCGTCTAAAGTCTGATAAAATACAGCTAACATAGCAGCAAAGAAACCAATAAGAGCTGCATAGAAAAGTAGATAGAATAGTATAATTTTGCCTGAAACAAGAATTAAAGCTTTTAGGAAACGAATTTCTTATTATTGTAAAAGTAGTATTTATAATAGTGTAATAACAGTTTACATGACCTCCTACTTATGCACATTAAACTTCGTTAAAGTTGAAGATATATGTATGTGTATGAAGTACCTACAGTAAAAATCTGGATGAGAAATTTTCTCAGTTTTAGAGAAGTTTTGAATACACGACGTTATAATCAGCTTTAAAGTACCGTGTACAATAAAAAGTTTCAAAGGGCTAGTCATAAACATGCAATTTCTTTAAACTAGATACTAATTTCTCTCAATCTCCAAGTATTTGACTTGAAAACTAGATTTACTTATGTCTGTTTTGTACATACATATATTCCGTAAAACCGTATTAGCAACAAGTTCTAACACACAATATAAGTACACAGATGGCTTCAGAAAAATCGTTTTTCCACTTGGACAGAAAATCCTAAGTAGGTCAGCATGTTATCTGATGACGGTACTCTTTCGTTTTGCCGGCTTGTGTTGTTAGCAGACGGATCGATACACAGTTTTGTAAAAGAGAATAAAGAAAAGAAAAGATATTAATCTGGGAGACCGCGTGCTGTAGAACTTTGTAGCTGGCGACAGATAGCAAATACCCCACTTCATCGCAGTAGTTTTTCATTGTCGCTGAAGGCAATGTGTTGCAAATGACCGAGCTTTTAAGCGGTCATCAGATGTACAGATAAGCTGCCAAATA
>SMLS01073146.1:0-12049 GCA_004785975.1 Popillia japonica | reverse complement strand
CGAATGATATAGCTGCACCCACAGTGTTTCACTAAATTGTTTTGACCAGAAAAAAAGGCATGAACATAAAACGCAATTAAAACCGAGTATTTTAAGGATGTCTCCCGTTGATATCGAGAAGTACAAATTTTAGCATCGGTTTGCATTAGTACTGTGTGATTTTTTTTTAAATAGTAACGTAAAAACTAATATTTATATGTACACATTTTTTATATATAATTTCGTACGTACGTAGTTAATATGGTAGTAATTATAAAAAAAAAAACAAATCAATTTAAAACAATCACTGCCAATTGACTGCCACAAGTTAGTAGTAAATTTAGGAAATGCCATGACTTAAAAAAGAAAAGGACTTTTTTATTTTTATTTTTCGCTTTCGAAATTTTTTTTCGTTCGTCTCTTTGCTGTGCCATTCTCATCCCAAAAAAAATTCAATGAAAAATCTTCAAAATAGAACTCCCAATACTCGAGTGTAGAGTTCGATTAATATTAGGATTTTCGGCGTTTATTCATTTTGTTTTTTTTTATATACATCTAGGTATATAAAAACATGCTAGATATTTATTTAAATTTAATTAATCGGCTTTTTAAATATAATTTTAGATCGCAAAGAATTCACGACTGATCTCTCTTCTAAAAGCTGCAAAACAACGGAGCAGATAATTACGAGGTATATTCAAAATTGTGTCGAATTATTTTTTGAGCACACCTCGTATATTCCTTAAAAAAATATATAGAAAAGTACAAAGAAATTATGTTTTTGTTTGGTATAGATTTTCGTATAAGCAATATTATTCAACTAACTATTTTTTTTATTATTATTATTTTGAAACAATACATTTTCATCATAATTTTTTAATAAGATATATTGTACTTAAACCCCGCCCCCCATTTTGAAAATCATATCATGAATTCGTACCATATTCTCCCTCCTTCTATAATTAATAATGTTTTATTATTATTTATTTTATTATATCGCACATTGCTCATACTTTTATAATTTCATCGAATAGACTGAAAATCATTATCAATTCAATTTATTTATTTACAAAAAAAAATGGAAAACATTTCGACTGAGTTTTTAGATAATTATTTTACACTTGACGCTATATTGTATGTGTAAATTTTATAAATAGATTTTTTTTTATTTAGAACTCGGATATAATTCGTAAAATAAGGCGATGTAATTTTATTTTTTTTTTAATAAAATATGGAACTGAAATCAGTATTTCGAATAAACCAAAAAATACATTAAATACAAGAAAATAATTTAAAATGTATCGCCTAATTTATAGAATTATATCAGAATTTGTAAGTGGATGTATCCCCCTATTTATAATAATTAATAGTGACATTATTTTGAATTAATTCAATTTTTTTTAATTAAATATATGAATCGGTTGCTATATTTAAAGATAAATATTTCGTAATTCTGGTACATACATAATTGTAAATAATGTGTCATTGTAATTAATATTTCAGTATTTATATGCCTACATACTAAATAAAGAGAATTAACAACTCACAATTCTACTATATATAATTGGACGTATATAGTGTTTATATCGCAAATTTTAGCAGCCATTCATGTTTATTTTTCTCTATAAATATTTTTTTGTTAATAATTTATTAAATGTAAGATTGTAAATAACTTAAAATTAAATAAAATAGAAGAACAAATGTTGGAGCTCCGATAAATAACTTGTAATATAATATACTTAGGTCATAATGATAGTTTGTATCTACCAGGTTTCTATAATAATATTAATTATAATAACTCAGAAAAAGTATAACTTTTATAAACTATTCTTTTACATTAGAAACGAGAGAGACAAAAAATGCAAATCTCTAAATAAAAAAAACAAATTAAAGACTGTTCGAAATTATATCAAGACGTAAACAAAAATTCGTTTTCTTTTCCTCAAAAAAAAATTATTTCTACAACAAATTTAATCTTACGATAAAGTTAATTTTCATGTCTTCGTATCATTTTAATGCGGAGATTAGAAAGGCTAATACACTATTTTAAGTGGAGCTAAGGTAATTACTTATGCAATTGTGAAATGTAAATGTGCAATTGTGTGCCTATACAAGCGACATCTTTTGATACAGATGTTTTTTAATACATTACAAACAAAAATATATTTCGGATATCGTAAGTTTGAAGTACGATTATCTTTTTTTTTTGTTTTATTTGGGGGAATTTTCAACAGCTTTATTGACCGATTTCAACTTGTTGTGGAATATTAATATGAATACTAAAGTATATATAGTGCTTCTTATAAGATGGTGCCACTTAAATCTGCAGATTTTTATTTATTTTAATCTCAGCCCCGACAGCACCTCCTCCTTCCCCCTCCCCTCCTTTCCGTCTCCAACAGCAGCAGCCATGATTAAATTGGAAAGCCAATACGTGGCACCTCCTAACAATCAGGCCACAATACCATCTTACGATATTTTGGGATTATATTGGACTCCTGACAAGTATAGCCAGAATGTCCATCAACAAACTGAATGCTGTCCAAAATTGAAATCTAATTCTGATAACACACAGATTAAAGAATCTCCAAATTATGTCTTCTTCTTCTGGTATACTGTTTTCAATATTAGATCCAAAACAACTCAAAATCAATGACTGCTCCAGAATTTACATACTCAATCTTGTATGAAAGACTTTTGATGAAAGACGACTTATTGACTCTTCTGGGCAATCATGATCCGAACAAAATTTCTAATAATGTAAAGGGTGGGAAGCGCATAATGACAAAGCAAGACTTTCTAAGCTTGTTTTTCTCCTATGATAGAAAGGGAACCAAATCACCTAAGTCACCAGCCCCCCAGGAATTGGAAATGCCTTGAAAGTTTTTTTTTAGTCTGAGAATATTCATTTCCAATTGTTCATGTCCTCTCAAGACAATGAATCCTTACCATTCGTCCCAATTCAACATAAATGCAAAAATACAAAATGTCGTCCTCCAATATCACCACCATCATCAAACTTGGTTCTTAATCTACATAGAAAAATTGAAAGAGAAATTGCGCAACTAAAGGCAAGAACAGCATTTATGGAACAGTCTGGAACACCAAAATTTGGCTAAAATTGGATAGGTTGAAGAGCAATTTGCTTTACTTCATTGCAGGAGCCTTTTCGTTGAAACGTTCCAAAATAATTATCATAAATCAATTTTGTCAACTTTATAATTGGATACAAAATCACTATTAGCCATCTTTTACTGGGGCTGGCCATCTTTTATTGGATTGAACATAATTTATGAACCACATCCAGGTCTTTTGGAACTAGTTTTGTACCGTCGTCCTCCTCTATCTAAATAATAAAATCTCCAAAACATTTTGAAAATGATGGGGAAAACATCTATTGATCTTGTAAGGTATGTTTTAGCCATCATATTTGCGATCTTCGCCATTAATCACATCAACAGGAACTTCCTGATCTTTCATAACTGGTGCATCATTTGATCCAGACCTTTTAAAACTAATTTTGTCCCATCTCCCTTCCATCTAAGCAATAAAATCTCCAAAATTTCTGGAAGGTGATCGTTTGTCTTGTATCCTCATCCTTTATAGGGAAAAACATCCATTAATGTTGTAAGGTCGTGTGTTTCGGCCTTCATATTCGCAATCTTCCCCATTCACCACATCACCAGAACTTTCCTGATCTTTCGTATTTGGTGCTTCCTACATGTTGCACCTCCTCCGTGATGAAGACCAATCAAAAATTATTTTAAATTATTATCGGTTCCGAAATCTTTCTGGCAGCATTAAATTGATTTGTTGCTTTATAATTGCTAGCCTCCTTTTGAAGATTTGGCTTTTAGAAAAGTCAATACCATGAAAAACATATCGTTGGCGAAAACCATTCAAGCAGCTTTTTTTTAAGTTAAAGAGATCCTCGATCTTAGATTTGCTAAAAAAAAATCTGCAATTTATCGTAACTGTTCATAAGGAGCACTGCATACTTGAATAAAAATGGAAATTGTCTTTTTATCGAAATTTTTTCGGATGTATTAAACGGAATACGAATTGTTGCAACAGAAAGTCTAACGCTAACGTATCTATGTTTAAGAACAAACAGATGCTTTCATTCTCAAATGAAACATGAACGTGTTATTAGGTAGAGGAATAGTTTTAAATATTCGCTTACAAATAAATCTGTTTGCTTCGGTTATTTATTAGTGGTAAATGTAATTTCTTTCGAGAAAACCGTGAAGGTTATATCATCATGAGGATCACATATGTAATAAGAATTATGGAAGTAAATCCAAAAATCGAAAGAGATAGAATTATTTGTACGTAGTGATTATGGAAATGTTTGAATTTACTATACTAAGTGTTAGTGGCTGGTTAGAGTATTTTAATAATTAAATTAAAATAAAGATTGTATAAAAGTTGCTTAAATGTTTATGGAAGTGTGACAAATAATATTGAGAACGATGAAATTATTATATCAGATCTTTTTGTCCCTAATTGGTGTCTTATATTTACTAAATTCTAATAATGCGAATATAGTTAATTTTTTTCAGATATTATACAAGAAAAGAATCGATTATTTATATCTATTAGACTCGATAGATGTGACTAATTCCGATGAATACATTGTTTAATATGAAACGGTAGATATAGAACAGTTGTGTTTTGCTAATGAATAGCTATTGTAAGGTGGTTTCCAGGTAATTCCCCGGAAAACACTACGAAAAAGGAGTTGATTGATAACAATTTCCAATTATAGTGTTGTATGTATATATAGTTAATTGTCCTTATTTTCTAATTTAATATCCCGAAACTTGTTTTTATTTTTTTTGTTTTAATTTTTTTGTTTTAATTGTCATACTCGATCTTTGTTTTTGCGTTAAAAAATATATCCTATACTTACATTGAAACAAACAAGAGTAAAATGCAATTTAAAAAATAAAATAATAACATAGAAAATATATTGGTTCAATTGGAAACAAATTCTACCTCACTCACGTTTATAATAGTTTCTCTCTTTATTCTAAGTTATTTGCAACTAATTTTTGTTTTTTGTAATAATTGAGTTAATTTTGTAGCTCTGGTGTCTGTTCGAATTAAAAAAAAACAAAACAAAAGAAGACTGTATGCAGTGGGAATGAGTTTTTTCGTTCCTCACACGTTTTTTAGAAATTAACTGCATTTTATTTGTGATTCGACAGACTTCAAACTTATGTATCTATCTTATTCTATTGAGAATAAATCTGTAAATAAATTCTTTTGTGTTTTAGTTTTCGTTGCAAATTGTACGTATCAGGTGGATTACCTTATGTATTATAAATGTAAGAATTTATATTTACGGTAAGTATATCCACTAAATCTGCAACTATTCAGTTATTCATCGTTTTTCTTTCCAAATCTGTTATTTTGAGATACATTTTGTCTAGAATCGTGCACACCTCACTTCCAATATTTTACTGTAGCCAACTAATAGCCAATTTATACTTAACAAGTATGAGACTTGTTTCAGGGTAGTAGAATGTGTTGGACGTATTTTTCGCCTACAGTATAAAAATATTTTTGGTGTGTACAGAATTTTTGAATTTAATTTCTAGGACGTGTGGGATTCTTTAGCGTAATATATGTTTATGTTACGTGTAAGTATTACATTGCATACCCAACGAATCTGCGAACGAATAGATTTATTAACTAACCTAACACTTAGTATTTTAGTGGTTTATTTAAATTTGATTGTCCAACTGTTGTTATATTTCATGTAAAACTGTAAACCACACCGAACATTTAATTCATTAACGATCACCAATCATTTCTCACAAAAAACAGGTGGTCAGATTTGATATTTGAAGGATTCGTGTACTTTAAGTGTAAAATTATAATCTAATCAACAACCACTAACTTATTAGAACTGCAAAGATTTGGTACCAAAAAAATATGGATGACGTCCCACAAAATCGCCCTCAAATACTCACTACGATCCAATACGAATACTTTAATCTAGAAGAGATATACGCAATGTGGGTGCTACCATTTTGATACTCTCATAAACGTCAAGCACTCCCAACCGCAATCTGAATGTCAAAAAGGAGCGAGTACCTGACGAGTATAAGAGTTCTTACCGTAGCATCCCCTTCATCGTATGCCTCGGTTGTTTCACAGAAGGTGAAACAGGATTTCATATTGAGTAGACCCTACTACCTCATTGAAAAATACCCCACCACACCTAGTATATATGTATATACAAAATACAACAAACTTGGCACGAGAAAAACTCATCGAACAAGAACACTCTCTATATCATTGATCTGAGGCACGCTCCAATATCATCCCTAATTAATGACTAGGATCCAATATGAATACTTTTTCTAGCACAGTTCGTGAGGTATACGCAAGATGGCGGCTACCACTCTGATACTCTCATAAACGACAAGCACTCCCAACCGTTTGATAGACCCCATATAGAGGTGTGTGATGTCAGCGGAACTATGCCATTAGAGCAGCCATTCAGAGAAAAATCTGAATGTCAAAAAGAAGCGAGTACCTGACGAGTATGAGAGTTGTTGGGGTGGCACCCCCATCATCGTATGCCTCGTTTGTTTCGAAGAAGGTGAAATAGGAACTAGAAATTCGTATTCATATTGGATAGACTCTACTACCCGACCATTCTTTAATCCCTGCCCTTATTATACAAGATACTTAAGCAAACCATTTCGACATATCTTCTCAATAAGAATAAGAACTTCAAACTAACAGAGAGGCACACAGATTAACTACAAGGAAAATTTGTTATACACAATCAACTCATCAGTAATAATTGGTAATTACCACTATTACATGCAAGTGGTACATATTATGAAATTTCGCAGACAACAGCGCAAAGACTACTAACATTCAACTACCATAACCTTCCAATATCAAGAAACTTGTACAAACAGGTATTGTTTCTACAAGATTTGTAGCGTCAGCCATAACAGGTTATAATCTGCTTATTGATATACAGGGTTGGGTATACGGAGGGTGGTATACAGGGTGTAGTATGAAAAATAGGGTATACAGGGTGGACTATACAACACACGGTATATAAGGTAAGGTATGCAGGATCAGATATACAGGGTAGTCAACTGTACCGTAAATCAATTTGGCAGTCTTCAGTTTCGAAACGACTAACATCTGCATTTTCTTTAGGAAATGCGCGAATAGATGATTTTACTAAGAATGTAGTATTTGTTTGAAATGCCTTTGGAAGCTAGAGAGAAATTTAAGCTCTTGAATAATACTTATTTTTCAGCTTCCAACAGCATAATGGTCGTTTAAATTGCCAATAAAAGCCAAAAACCAGTAATATCTGAAGAAAGAAGAAGATGCCGAATTGTAAAACAATAAAAGTGAATCATGTAAAACATTTTTGACAATAATAATGTGCGAGAGAAAACATTACATAATCAATCATTATCAAATCATACCCCAACACACCTAAATTTGTAATAAATTATACTAAAATAAGATTTAATTTTAAGAAAAGTTTTTTTTTTCGTTGATACCGAGCCAGACATGTAATGGTTCCAGATTATATTTGTGAAGATTCTGATGTTAATATTTAAAACTAATTGGTATTGTATTGTGTGCAAAAATGTAAACACTCACCTATGTATGTACACATCTAACTTTCTCTCTCCACGATCGTCAAATACTATTTTTTTAAAGCAGTTTAGGTTCCACATTTGAAGTATTTGCCTATGCAAAAGCATTTTTAATTTCCTTAGGATGATGTTTCTTCTTCAAATAAGATTCTATGATGGTGGAATCGCTAACATTTCTTTCTTATTTCTTTTTAGTCTCCAAGTGCAATTCCAATGACTCACCAATAAAGTTGCTATCTAATTATTACCCAACAGCAAATGCTATAGTCTGTTTACAATAACAGACGAGGCACGTCATCAATACACGTCATAATGGCGATACGCATTATTGCCAAATCATTTCTCTAGTAGGTTATGTATGTATTAAGACATGATAGCTCATTGACATGCAATTTGCGTTAACGATGAAGTTCATACTCACGAGATGGCAACATCGCACAGGACAGGCACCTTTAGGTAGCTATTTCTGAATTTATTGGTTATGTCGTGCATCGTGTGTTATCGTAAACGGACAAGATTCGTCCTTATCTAGCTAGCCTGTCAATTGAACTTCAAATTCAAAATTATTATATAAAACTATTTTTATACAAACTAGGAATATTATCTCGTCCCAATATCAGAAATGAGAATTATTTCCACAACTTCCCAGAGATTGAGATGTCAGGATTCTAGTTTATTATCGATCAGAGAAAAAATGATCTATTCGAAATGACATTTGAGATGACTAATATAATTCCACCACATGTGTTCTTGACGTATCATACATATCCGATTTCATAAAGAAATCCTCTAAAATTTCCATCCAAACGAACGTTGGATTTTGTGATAGGTAGGTATCTATTTTCATATTTCTTCTAACCGTTGTAGATTTTGACTCATTTTACTATGATTGTGTTTAAAATACAGGGTGCTTCCAAATAAGTGCAATAAGTAAGTTTTTGGAGAGTGATTTCTTGTCAAAAAATAAAGAGGGTTTTTCATGTAACCAAAAACTTTTAAACTTGTCCTTGAAAGTTTACACACTTCCAAAAATGAGAAAAAAAATGTTTTTGTTTTTTTTTTCTTAAACAAGAGTTAAAGAAATGGCTTTTTGTGGATGTGTCCTACTAATAAATAAGCTACCTATGGATGTTTTTTTTTATTTTTTAATTCTCTTCCCTTTTTTACCAGAACTTTTTAACAAAATAAAATTTCTTGGTTTAAAAATATCTGTTGAAAAATATGATTTAGTACTAAACTTTTTTAACCCCTGTGTTTTCCTGTAAGGGCAATAGTCACTTAAAAAATTAAAATTAAATACAATGCATGATCGTATCTAGTGAATGAAATCGAAAAAATCTATAATAGTAGGTGGTTGAGAAATTATAATATCCATAGGTAGCTAGAACATGCCCACAACAAGCTATTTCTTGAAGTTTTCAGTAATAAAAGAAAAAAACAATTTTAATTTTTGACAAAGACTGAATATTATGATTTTTCAGCAGCTACTAGACTTTTTCCATTTTATTCACAGAAAATACGTCCATGCACGTTAGTGCCTTTACGAAAAAAACGAAAGAATTAAAAGAAATTAATTAAGAAATTATGTTTTGTTAGAAAGTTCTGGTAAAAAAAAGGAAAGGTAAGAGGAGGGAATATTTGTAGGTAGCTTATTTATTGGTAGAACATACCTACCTAGAAAGAATAATTTCTTTGGAAGCGTATAATTTTTCAAGGACACGCCTAAAAGCTTTTGTTTTCATGAATTAATTTTTGACCAGAAATCAGCCTCTAAAAACATTATTGCACTTATTTGGAAACACCCTGTATGTACTTCCTGAATTTTATTCAAACAGAGACATTGTGTTACTCGTTCATCCCAAGAATTTCTTACATGGCTCACAACACCAACCGTTAGTTTAGCATTGTTTTGGTTAATCTAAAATACTAGGTCTTAAAAATGTTATTTTAAAAATTATCTTTTCCTGTACTTAGTATTACCTAATTATAAAATACAAAGGATATAACTGTTAAGGAGTCCTATGATATATCTCATTCGTTAAAGTGTAACAGTTGAAGTAAGACAACTGCTTAAATGCATTCTAAAAGGTATTTTATTGGAAAAAATACTAAAACTTTTCCCATTCTTCGAAAATCCGTTGCCGTCGAACTTCCTTTTAAGCCCAATGGTGTTGGCCCAGATTGTTACGTTTGCACTGTGGTATGTCCAACCTACATATTTCTTATTTGATTATATATATCTTCCTAGCTCATCTTCGTCAATTCAGACTGGAGGAGGGGTTGGCACCGTTTTGGTGGGAACTGAAGGAGAGGTTGGCACTGTACTAACCACTATCGCATTAGATAGGATTTGTGCTTAAAGCCATTGTCTTGATAGAATTTGAATGTTCTTAAGATTCCCATTTTCTCAACAGCTTCGTTTTAGCTGTTCAAAAAAATATGCTGATTCATAATGCCTTCTATAATTTTATCAAATCCTCAACACCAGATTTGATGCAGCGGGTATGCAACCCCATTCCATTAGCAAATTTTGCGTCGAGGATTTGATAAAATTATAGAAGGCATTATGGATCAGCATATGTATTTCAACACCTACAACCTAGATGTTGAGAAAATGGGAATTTTGAGAACCATCAAATTCTACCAAGACAACGACATCTCATACAGCGGGTTGCATAGTCAGTGTAGGCGCCCATCTCCGCCAAAACCATTAAATTCTACTCTCATTAGAAAAAGTAACATGTTCCCAATAGTTTTTGTCGTAGAGTATACAGGCTTTTGCAAGAGTTAACATTTTGGGGTAGCAAATTGCACGTTCAATGGAATATTTTTTTTGACGAGACTTTCCGAGTCATTATTAGAGCGGTGCAAAGTTTAAGTATGAGTCACAAACTGCAAGGCCGTCGCATCTATTCTATTGATGTAACAAACTAAGTAGATAGCGAGGTAAATAAGTGAAATAATTATACAGTGTTTTTCGATAATTATAAGTATTATTAATGCGCATTACAAATGCTGATATATTCTTCAAAATAAATGTACTTATGTATATAGGTATGTATGTCCAAATACTGAACAAAAACAAGTATAAGTAAACATGTTTTTTAAAGAAAAGTCTTTGTTCAATTGTTTTCACCAATGTTCTTATGTATATACATAGATTTATCGATAGTGAATTCTGCATTATACAGATTTAAAGTTTGAAACCACTAGTTATCGTAATATTAATTAAAATTTATTACAAAATAGTAGAATACGTTAGCGTTTAGTGAACGAACTATCTACACAATATATAATGTCAGTGGTGCGAAGTATGATTCATACTTAAACTCTGCACGGCTCTAGTCATTATGATTTAGAAAAGCAGCTCCAGGAGCTTATAAATGATTCTCAAATCGGTAAATAACATCGACACCACTTTTGTGCTAGAGCTCGTATGGACGCTGTCGTAACCAAGAAGCTTCCATTTTAAGACTGTCCAAGTTAGTCGTAATTTCACAATTGGAAATGGTTGAAGCAACTTCCATTTGAAATGCGTTGTTTTTAAGTTTCTTTTAGCTCTTTTTCTTTCAATTGATGCCACTTCTCATATAAGAAATTTCTCATTAGCAAGCTTACATAGGAGGTACCATCATTTTCTGTTACACCTTTTAAAATCCAATCCCTTTATAGTATGTATACATGTCTGCCTTCTTGTTACATCCAGGTTGAGAAGCAGCTCGTCTATAATTTCATGGTCTTTACTCTTCGAGAATTCAAGATATGGCCGTTCATTCGCATCACTCCCAGAAATCTGTCATAATTTTCATATGCTTGTGTATATTAGCGCTACAGGTCTTGAAAGCCCCTGGCTTCTATCTTCTTCACCAATTCTCTCCACTTCCCCCGGTCCTTTGCTCTATCCCTCCAATCACTGATTCCAATTTTCTCGATATCTTCTTTCACTTGTTGATACCATTTCTCTTTCGGGCGTCCTCTTCTCTTCTTACCACTACTCCATCATGTAGGACCTTTTTTACCACCCTATCGTCCGGCATTCTAATAATGTGTCGTAGCCATCTGCTTCTCCGAGCCTTAATTTTGTTTACTATTCTTGGTCTTCCGTACAAGTCTTTACTTCCACATTTGTTCGTCTTCTCCACTGTCCATGCCGATCTCTTACACCTCCAAAAATCTTTCTGAGGACTTTTCGAAATTTCCAATTTATTTTCCCTAGCTCCAGTCGTTGTCCAAGTTTCACAGGCGTACAAAACAACAGGTCGTATAATTGTTTCATAAATGCGTATCTTGGTACATTTCTTGCTTTAAACATTCTAGATAATGACTCCATTGCTCTATTACCTTTTAATATTCGTTGATGTATCTCCACGTCTTCCTGACTGTTATTGGTAGGTAATGATGGTCCCCAAGTATTCAAACTGCTT